>JAADVL010000046.1:0-79269 GCA_023334995.1 Pythium sukuiense
CGCACTGGAGCCCATCGACCACACTAGAGTGTGGCATTGTATACCAGCGTGTCGGTCCCACCAGGAGCTCTGAGTGCAACGCCCCTTTGAGCGCGTGTGAAAGAGCGTGAAAAGGCGTGAAAGCGCTGATGAGCGACGTGGTGAAGGACCAGTCGCACAGCTTCCAGATCAACCTGACAGGTATTGGCTCGTGGTTATCGGGCGCCACGCCATGCGGCCCCTCCGTGGAGTACGAGACACAGAAAGTAGTTCGCTGGCATGTTTCACGTCGAGTGCGAGGGATTCGAGATGTAGAAACGACGAAGTCTCTTTTCGCAGGTGTACAGAAATGTGTGTAGTAGATCGGCTCCATGTTCGTGGCGCTGTCGTGGTTCATTTAATGCAAGTGGAAGGAAATGCTACCCTCAAGCTTCAGGCGAGTTCGGTTTGTCGTGTGTATTCGCCGTGTTCTCTATAGGAGCTGCTGCTGCTGGTTGTAGTACGGCAGCACGAGATGGCGGATGAAGTTCTGGACTTCGATGGTGCGAACGTTGTCGTCCAGCACATCATCGTCGAAGCCCAGGCGCCATGCAATGTCCGTGCGCGATCGGTCCTTGTGGAGCGCCTCCAAGTCGGCGATGTGGGCGTCGGCGCTTTCCATGTCGCGGAAGAAGCCTAGCTCAATCGACACCTTGCGACGACAGTACAGAAGCCGCGTGATCTCGTGGAGATCATACTCCGGGTGGTACTGGAGTCCCCAGAAGTCGCCGTTTAAGTATCGCACCGCGGCCGCCTGCACCGTTGTGTGGGCGTTGTACGCGAGCTTGAGTCCGCCAGTCGCGATGTGCGTGACCTGGTCGTTGTGGCTCGAGAATCCACCGAAGACCGACGGCTTTCCCTTGTACATAGGATGCGTACGGCCCTGCTCCGTCAAGTGGATCTTACGAGCGATGCCGACCTCTTTTCCAAACGGGTTCTTTCGGATTGTGCCGCCAGCCGCCGCCACAGCGATCTGCAAGCCGAAGCAACTGCCGAACTGCGGGATTCCGAGCGAGTAGCAGCGGGTGGCGAGTTCGACCATCGTCTGGATGCGCTCGTCCTCGGCCTTGTACACAGTCAGCGACGACCCCGACCAACCAATTGCATGGTACTGTTCACAGCAACAGCGATTAGATGGTGAGGAGGGCAGCGAAGCTGCAGGGTCTCACCTGCGAGAGATCGGGCAGCTTGAAGTCGGGGTCCGCTGGGTAGATAAGGTGCGTCTCCACGGGCACACCGGGCGGCGAGCATTTGACCATCATGTCGGCGTAGAGCTGTCCGGCGGTGGTGGCGCCGCCGGACTCCAGGTCGTCGCGTCCCCACTTGATGTAGCCATCGATGACCAGGAACCGAAGCGGCGCCGACGACGACAGCGAGAAGCTGCGCGAGACGCTACGTGCAATGCCAAGCGACAAGGGCAGTCGCGACGCAGTCCTCAATGCGGATCGCATGATGGAAGTAGGAAGGACGAGGAGTGCAGTCGACGGAATCTGCGCCGGACGGGTAACTGGTGGGTGAGTGATTGCGATGTGAGCTGCTAGAGGTGCGGCGCATCCGTTACACAAGAAGAACGGAAAGCGTAACCTCGTCTGGTTACACCCTTCAGTTCAGTGGGTCTGATTCAAAACACCTAAATCTTCTAGGTTTGGACGACTTCCTTTGCTCCAGTCGAAGCGATGAAGGCAAGCAGCCCTCGGGTTGGTCTCTCATGCAGTAAGTGTGCAGCCAGCGATGCAAGTGAAGGAGCTTCGTGTACGACTCTGGGGCCTCTGGACAAATCCATCAGCAGACTGTGATGACGATGCTGGTCATTAGCGGATGAGGAATCCACCAACAGAGATTCTCAGCTCGCCGTCCGTCATCTGCACCAAGCGGCTCGTCGAGCAGGTGTGGCGTGGACCAATTAGCGCCGGTTATATCGGATTTGAGAGGTTTGAAGCAAACCATCCACCAGCGGACAGAGTTGGGACGCGCCACCAACTGGAGCGGACGGAGCGGACGCCAACAAACGCAAACGCCAACAAAATCCCTCAAAGACGCCAATAGATTCCAACGGAAGCCGCCCACAATCCAAAAGAGCTCCTCATCCAACATGCTGCGCAACGTATGTGAACACCGTCTGCGTCTGTCTGCTCTATGGGGATGAATCAGTGCGCTAATGCGATGATCTGTTGCAGTTTATGACCCAGCGCGCCGTGGCGCGTGCCGCGAGCCGCTCCTACTCGACGGGCATGCAGGCCTCGTCGCTCAAGGTCGACAACCCGTACACAGGCGAGACCTTCGTGGAGGTCGGCGTGGACTCTGCGCGCGAGGCCCACAAGAAGGTGGACGCGTCGGCGGCGGCGCAGCGCGCGTGGGCCAAAGTGCCGCTGCAGCAGCGCCAGCAGGTGGCCACCAAGTGGCTGGATGTGCTGGCCGCCGACACGGAGACCATCGCCAAGGACATCTCGGGCATGATGGGCAAGCCCGTGCAGCAGGCGCGCAACGAGGTCAACGGCACCATCGCGCGCGCCAAGGCCATGATCGAGCTGTCCACGGACGCGCTGCGGGCCGACATCATCCCGGAGGCCGACGGACTCTTCCGCCAGATCACGCACGAGCCTGTGGGTGTGGTCTACGTCATTGTGAGTCGATAGTTGGCTTGGTTTAGTCGGTGTGGGGTTCATTTGGCGGACACGACTGACGGCTTGGTGAATGACTATAGGCGCCGTGGAACTACCCGCTGATGACGGCCGTCAACTCGATCATCCCGGCCGTGCTGGCCGGCAACTCGGTCATCCTCAAGCACTCGCCGCGCACGCCGCTGTGTGGTGACCACTACCAGACGACGTTCGAGAAGGCCGGCTTCCCGAAGAACCTGCTGCAGGCGTCGTTCGTGGACCACGACACGGCCGCCGAGGTCATCAACCGACCGGAGATCGGCTTCGTGTCCTTCACTGGATCGGTCCGCGGGTGCGTTTGCATGAACTTCAGCATTGTATCGTGAAGGTTCGTCTAATGGTTTGCGTATGATGACCAGTGGCCGCGAGGTGAACAAGGCTGCGTCCTCGCGGTTCATCGACGTGACGCTCGAGCTCGGTGGCAACGTAAGCACCACCTATTTGTTGTCTCTGACATGCCCCATAGCTCACTGTTGTGGTGTGGTGATTAGGATGCTGCGTATGTGGCACCGGACGCCGACCCAGCTGCGGCTGCCGAGGGTCTCGTGGACGGCGCTTGCTACAACGCCGGCCAGTCGTGCTGCGGCATCGAGCGCATCTTCGTGCACGAGAAGAACTACGACCAGTTCCTCGACAAGGCCACGGAGCTGTTCAACTCGTACACGCTGGGCGATCCATTCGACCCTAAGACGTCGATGGGGCCGATGGCGTTGGTGTCGGCGCCTGCTGCGCTTGACAAGGTCGTCAAGGATGCCGTGTCCAAGGGCGCGCGTCAGCTCACGGGCAAGGGCATCACGACTGACGCCAGTGGCAAGGGCCGCTTCTTCTCGCCAGCGCTCATCGCCGACTGCAACAGCTCCATGGAGATCATGGTGGAGGAGTCGTTCGGTCCGATCGTGGCCGTGGAGAAGGTCAAGTCGGACGAAGAGGCCGTGGCCAAGATGAACGCGAGCAAGTTTGGTCTCACGGCCGCCGTGTTCACCAAGGACAAGGACCGCGCGTTGCGTCTGGGCAACGAGCTGAGCGCCGGTACTGTGTTCATGAACCGCTGCGATGCACTGGACCCATACCTGCCATGGACGGGTCTGCGTGACACGGGCAAGGGCGCGAGTCTCTCCAAGTACGGCTTCCGCGCGCTCACCAAGCTCAAGTCGGTACGTGGGCCTCACTCTCTCCGTCTTGCTATGTGGTGGATGTGAGTACAGATGCCTAACTATGTTGCTTGCAGTGGAACTTCCGTGTCTAAGCGTCGTCGAAGGCCCATGCAATACTGCTCGTAGAATAGCCACAGCAGGAGAGGACGACTGCATGAAGAACGAATACAACCCATAGTACACAGACCAGCAGCAGCCAACATGGGCCAGTGTGCCGCCATCTTCATTCGGAAGGGAGGCCGGGTCATCAAGCGATGGCGATCAAGCGATGGAGCCACGCGGATCCAAGATCTGCAGCCATGTACGCGCCACGTGCCACGCGTCACGGCTGGGCGGATTGACCGCGCGTGGCTCTTTCCGTTCTAGGCACTTGCATCATCAGTGATCCATGCCTGTCCTATGCGGCTGTCCCATCCAGCAGCCAGCAGCTCCAATGCGCAAACAGCTCTTGAACTCATGCATGTAAACATGTCGTTCACACATTCACATGCGACGCCACTCGATGCTCCGAGCCGCTCGATCTGTGGACGGATCGGGTCGGATCTCCAAGTCTGTGGATGAAAACGGGCAGTGCTACAGTACCGTAGAAATCCAAGGGTCGCAGAAGCACGGCTGCGCTGGAGGAATTCATGGATGTGCATGCAGAATGAGTTTGTTTATCGCTACGGTGTTTTATCGCTGCTGCGTGAAGAGTTCCTACGGTAGAAGTGAACAGAGCGCGTGGCTCAGACCTCGCTTGGGCCGCCGAATGGGTCCACCTGCGTCTCGCTGGTCGTGTACGCGGCCGTGATACCGCCGTCCACGACGAACTTGGAGCCCGTGATGTACGACGCGTCGTCGCTGGCCAAGAAGAGCACGGCCTTGGCCATCTCCGCGGCCTCGCCGAAGCGGCCCATCGGCACGTGCACGAGACGGCGCTGCTTCTTGGCGTCGCTGTCGAGGAACTTCTGCAGCAGCTCCGTGTTGAGCGGGCCCGGGCACAGAGCGTTCACGCGGATGTTCTCACGCGCGTGGATCGTGGCCAGCTCGCGCGTCATGGCGATCACGGCGCCCTTGCTCGACGTGTAGGCGAGCTGCGGCGTGGCGGCGCCCACGATGCCCACGAAGGACGCCGTGTTGATGATGGAGCCTCCGCCGGCGCGGCGCATGGCCGGGATGCCGTACTTACAGCCGAAGAACACGCCCTTGACGTTGACGTTCATTGTGAGGTCCCACACGGCCTCCTGCGTGTTGATGGCGTCGTCGTCGTCGTTGTGCATGAGCCCGGCGTTGTTGAACAGCACGTTGACCTTGCCAAACTCCTTCTCGCCCAGCTGCACCATGCGCTCGCAGTCGGCGGCCTTGGACACATCCACCTTGATGGCGCGCGCCACGTTGGCCGAGCTGCCCAGCTTGCGGATCTCCTCCTGCACAAGCTGCGCCGTCTCCTCCGCAGCCGCGACGTTCAGGTCGGCGCACACGACGCCCGCGGCGCCCTGCTTGGCGAACAGCAGCGCCGTCTTGCGGCCAATGCCGCCGCCGGCGCCCGTGATGACGGCCACGCGGCCCGCGAGGCGGTTTCCAATGAGGCTCATGATGGATGGAAAGGGGGGAGATTGAGGAGCTACAAAGAGGAGGTGGTCGGCACGAGGCGCGTTAGGATATGAAGCGACTGTGGTGGAGCGCTCCTCAGAACAGAGGAGCGGAGCAGCGGAGGGGAGAGTGGATGGATGAGTCGATCGACTCCGTCGCTTGGGGTGTTTGGCGAATCTTTGCTGGGGGAGGCGTCCGCTGAGCGGAGCGGACTGCTCCCCAACTCGAGAGTGTGGACTCAACCGGCGACGCCTTCTGTTTGTGTTCTTTTTCCACTGCTGCCACCGACTGGCGGACTCCACAGGATCACTCGCACAGAGCCAGGCGCGCATGCGACAAAGCCAGAGCATCCGATCCACCGATCACTTCAACGTGGCTTTCTATTTTCAGCCAATCATCATTCAGTAGTACCCCATTGGCTGATAATACAACCTACTGCTGCGACCTTCGCGCGACATCCGTGTCGACTAATCACTTCTCTCTCATTGGCTGAAATTGCGACTGACAGGGGTTGCAGTTTGACTGCCAGCTGCCGCGCATTCAGATCGCATTCACGATGAGTGGATGCACTAGCGGAACGAAGAGCTCCATCCGACGCCGAAGCAATACGTTGTTGGCAGGCGACACTTGCACGCGCACAGCCAGGGCTGCGTAGCATCAACACGCTTGCAGTTGGTGGTGGCGGAGACTGCGACCGCTCTGCGCTCTTTGTCCCCACAGCTCACATCCGAACACGCCAGCAAGGACGCGTTTCCATTTGATCTGGAAAACAACGTGAAGATGTCTCTCTCCAACGACACCAAGGCCCCCATCGCGAGCCGAGACGTGCCCGTCGTCAGCTTCCAGGAGCTCGTGGACCGCGTGGACCTGAGCGACCGCGTGGAGGCCGCGTTCGGCTACGACGGCATGGGCATTCTCGCCGTGAGCGGCGTGCCCAACCTCGACCCGAAGCGCATGACACTGCTGCCGCTCGCGTTCAAGTTCGCCAACCTGCCGGAGAAGGTCAAGGACAAGTACTCGCTCAAGGAGGCGTACTACAGCTTCGGCTGGAGCCACGGTAAGGAGAACCTCCAGGGCCAGCCAGACTTCTCCAAAGGCTCGTACTACAACAACCCAGAGGTGAACGACCTCACCAACGGCGACCAGGAGCTCATCGCGCGCCACCCGTCGTTCTACCACCCAAACATTTGGCCAGCGGAGGTGCCAGACCTCGAGAAGGCGTTTATGGAGCTGGGCCAGCTCATCGTGAACACGGGCATGCTCGTGGCGCACCAGTGCGACAACTTCGTCAAGTCCAAGTCGCCCGAGTACGAGACGGGCAAGCTGCACCGCATCATCAGCGAGGGCCGCTGCGCCAAGGCGCGTCTGCTGCACTACTTCCAGGTGAGCGAGGCCGACATTGCGCGTCAGCAGGCCGCGGCCACGCTCGAGGAGTCGTTCACGTGGTGTGGTTGGCACAACGACCACGGCGCGCTCACGGGCCTTGTGTCCGCCATCTTCACTGACTCGGAGGGCAATGTGATCCCGAACCCAGACCCGGCCTCGGGCCTGTACGTGAAGAACCGTCGCGGCGAGATCATCAAGGCCAACATCCCGCCAGGCCACTTGATCTACCAGATCGGCGAGACCTCGCAGATCCTCTCCGGTGGCGTGCTGCAGGCGACTCCCCACGCCGTGCGTGGCCCGCAGGTAACGGGCGTGAACCGCGAGACGCTCGCCGTGTTCATGCAGCCGCTGCCTCAGGAGCAAATGTCGATTCCAGCAGGTGACCCGGAGGTCGCCGGCCGCACGGAGAACCTGCCCAAGGGCGTCCCGCCGCTTCTCTCGCGTTGGAACAACTCCATGAACTACGACCAGTTCACGGAGGCCACGATGGCGGCCTATTACTAAGCAAAATGTACAGCAACAAGCACCTTAGAGTCTCTCTTTCATTCTATTCTGTAGGAGCCACGTCATGACGCAGCACGAGACACGTGCGTGGTGTAAGGTGGCGGTAGTAGTTCTCAATGCGCTGGTGCTCAGTGAAGCCCAATCGCTCGTAGAACGCCAGCGCGTCGTCGTTAGCGACGTGGACGTGGAGCTGCACACACGAAACCCTATCGAGTGATCTAGCGCGCTCCAGCACCCGCTCCACTAGCCGACGGCCGACACCCAGGCGACGGTGGCGCGCGTCCACGGCCAGCGTCTGGATGTGGACGACGCGGTGGATGAGGTCGTGCTCCGCCAGCAGCGCGCCGACGACCTTGCCGTCCACGAGCTCCTCTCCTCCTCCGTTGTCCTCTCCTCCTCTCTCCTCCGCTGCGGCTTCTGTCTTGACGCGCTTGGCGGATCGCTCCTCCGCCTTCTCCTCTGTAAGCTCCTCCCCCGTGGTCTCTTGTGCTGTTCCATTCGTCTGCAGCAGCGCCGCATGACTCAGTAGCGCGCGATCGCTGTTAACTGCGCGTTTGTAACACAGCGGAGGACATTGCACAGGGAGGATTCCCAGATTCAGCTTCTTCACCTCCGACATTAGCGACGGCGGAGCGCCGTACAGACTGCGCAGCGCCACCTCTTCCGTTGCCGCTCCTCCTTCTCCTCTGTCTGCAGCATGCGCTCCTCCTCCTCCTCCGCTCCGCAGCGCGGCCGCGCCGTCCTGTGCTTCTTGCCGCATGCGAGCTGGTTCCAGGGGTATTTCTTTCCCTCCTCTTCGTTCTCTTCGTCCTCTTTAGACGCGTCCGCTCCTCCGCCACGCCGACAGTTCGGCCTTTTAGGCACCGAGTTACCCGTGGACGCGTGTGTGATGTGTCCCGACGGTGGCTTCCAGCGCTTCCGCGTCGATGTCTTAGACTTCCAGGTGAGTTGTGGACTAACTGGAACACTACAATGGCTGGAATTGATTGGTGGGAAAACGTGGCGTGGTTAGACCCAGCGAGAAGCTCACGTGGATGTGACCAAGCGAGGCGGAGAGCTCTGCACGCTAGAGAGCGAGGACGCTGACGCCGAGGACGACGTGCCGCCCACGAGCCACAGTCACAGCCATAATGGAGGCAGCGATGGCGACGCCATGCGACTCCAGTTCCTGCCGCAGGTGCTGCTGGTACGTTGGGACGAACTGGCCTCCTGAGTATTAGATTGGCTTTTGGCGAGGAAGTACACCCGCAGCTACGCTACACTATGTTCACGACTAATTCTTTTGGTGGTCTGTGCGTGTGTGGATACAGACGGACGCTCGAGCCGTGGAGGCCATCAGGACCTACTTCCCGACGATCGCGGCGCGGGCGGCATCAGATGAGGTGGGAGCGGCGGCATCTCGTCGTCCAGCAGCGACGCGGTGGTCTTCGGCGTCGCCGTCGGCGCGTCGTGTCTGCTCTTGCTGCTGTGGGAATGTTCGCTCATGCTTTCGTACATGGAATGGTGCTGGTAGGAGCTCGCTGAGTGCGCTGTGTGCATGGGAGACATGAGAATGCAAGGGTTAGAGTTCCACGCGACATACGGCGATGATCTGGAGTAGAGACTTCGACTCACCTCCAACAGCGCCAGCAGAAGAAGAACACATGAGCTGGAACGACAGCGAGATCTGCACGTGCAGCGAGCCAGACTCGACCCCTTCAAGCGGAATCCACACGTCGATCGGATGTCCCGAGGTCAGAGGATTCAGCGCCACCTACACAAAAGGCGTCAAGTCGTCGTTAGGGATCGAATGAACAGAATACGAGCCATCATGCATCGAACTCACCTTTCCACGCCCCATGAAGTGGTGCGCGAAGACCTTCGTCTTGTGGAACACAGCGCAATGCAAGAACAGCGGCGGGCCGGTGAACGAATGCTGGAACAGCGATTCGAGGACTTCAATGGACTCGTTCTGCTTCGAATTCCCAGGTCCAGACACGGCAGAAGCGTTCCAGATTCGTTCAGCAGTATGCTTTGACTCGTCATTGCCTTCCTCGGTTGAGTTTGCAGCTCTGGGTGCCGGGCTGTCGAGGCACTGAGGGTGGGAGCATTCACCAGCCGACGATCCGGGTGCCAGGATGTGCTGCTTGTGCGTGGGGATCGCAAACCGGAACGAGAATTCATCTTCTTCTGGGTGGTTCCAGACAGGATTTGTACCACCAGGAGCGCAACGACTGCGGTACGTCTGGATACTCCAGGTATCGTACGTGAGATCCACGTTCTCGTTCGGTGATACGGCCAGGAAGACGTATGGATCGCTCTGCGGGGACAGTGGGTAGTACAAGCGTCAGCGATAACTCCGAGATCTGTATCCTGCATAGTCCACTTACGAAGTACTCAATCCACTTGACTGGGATCAAATTCTTGGCGTTGATGAGCTTGACCTGTGCATGAGAAACGAAAGTAAGTGATTGCCACAATGATTTTCACTCAGCTGTCCGCAATTACCTTGATAGCTCCGACGAAACGGTGGGGCAACCCAACTTCCTGAAAGAGCGCGTTGCGTTGACTCCTGGAATGCACCTCCACGAGGTATGGGACCTTCTGCTCTTCTTCAAGAACACACTTGTTTCCCAAGTGGCCACTGCGATGTGAGTGAACACCATCGAGCTGGTACTGGATGATCGACGTGATGAGCCAGCCTTCACCACGGGTTGATTGCCACATCTCGCACAGTGCTGTGTCGCCGTGGAAGACCGACTTCGCGATCTCGTCAACAACAGCAGTGCAGATTGGGCTCAGTCTGTCCCAGCCGAGCTCAACGTGGAGCGGAGTCTTCGAGTGGTGCATGTACTTGCTTGCGTTCGTCTCGGCTTCAACTTCCCACGGATTCACGAACATCATTGCCTGGCTCGTGATGGAGCGAAGAGCCTCCTCGTCTTCCTCTCGCTCGGGTTCCACGTCTGGAGGCGTAGAAGACTCTTTGCCGTCTTCAGTGTCGCCATCGATTTGATCATCTTCACGCTTGTGGTGGTGGTGAGCCGGAAAGTGGTGAGGGTTTTGGCCCCGGTGCTTGACGAGCAGACGCAGTTTTCGCTGCTTGCAACACCGGCTCAGGAAATGACGCGCATCGCTTACCTTTTCGAATATTCTTGTCGTGGTTGAAAACCACTCGAATACGTCTTCCAAAATAAAGCACTTGACGTGGACTCGCGGCTCAAGGCGGAAACGGCGTAGGGAGAGAGGGACGCCGTACTTCGGGTGCTGCATGAGCAGCAAAATGTAGTCCTCGCTTGTCTCCAGTAGACGCCGGTGCAGTTTAGGCGAGATACCAATTGCTGCGAGGATTTCGTCCAACTGGTATCGACACTGGTGTGTGACAACTTCCGACGATGTTCGGTTGGCTGGAACTCGAACGTGGTGGTGAAAGCCAAAGTGGAGATGGTGAGTGTGGTGATGGCCATGCTGATGTTCACCCGGATCGGTTGGAACACGCAGTGCCAACGAGTCTTCAAACTCGGTGATTCGCTCTTGCACACGCGCTGCAAGATCAGCGGATCGTCCGTCGAGACCGTAGAGGCCGCAGATGCACGTAACCTCGCGAACAGAGTAGTCGAACTCGCACCGCAAGTGGGACTCGATGAGTGAGTACCACCGACGCAATCCGTCCAACGGGTTCTCGGTCAGCGGCTTCCACAGCTTGCGCGGAGTGAAGAGCGAGCTCGATATATCCAACTCACTCATCTCGTCAATGGGATCACGAGTTGTCTGCTGGCCAGCTCCTCGACAACCGAGCAAGAAGACTTGGGCACGCGCGTACAGTGTTCGTAGAACCGAAACCATGAGAATCAGGCTGTACATCTTGTGCAGCTTTGGCTCGTGATGAGATTGCTCGGACTCAGCACTCTCAAGCTCTCCGTCGGGTTGGCTAGAAGAGTCGAAGATTGAGGAATCGTCACCGTGGAGATGCGCGGCAACCGTCCTCAGGAACAGATAGCCAAAGCCAGGCGTGAACTCGTTCGTTCCTCTGCGCTTGCTGCTTCTCTTCGCTTCGTCTTGGCTCTGTAAGAGGCTGCGAATCAGCTCAAGGTTTTGCTTGAAAGTGAAGTTGCTCAATTCCGCGAAGTATTCGGTTGGATCGTCGTCCTTCCCTGGCTCGGCAGCGCGCGAGTCTGAAAGCACACACAAATAATGAGTTAGCATCCTTGGACCACCAACTAAATAGTTTCATCGACTTACAGAACGCGAGCGTGATAGCCTTGTGCACGACTGGCCACTGTTGTTTGCTCCAGCCGAGAAACACACAGCCTGTTCGCACAGCCACTGCAACTTGGGCAACAACTTGATAAGGCATATCAATCTGGCCTTGAGCATCAAGATGCAGGATGTAGCACAGCTGGATCGTCAGGCTCTCCCAATCTCGATAAATCGCTTGGGTGATGCGGCACGATGCAAATGTCCCACACGACTTGAGCATTGAGAGTGCCACGTACTGAATCCACTTCGTCATCGTCGCGCTTCGTCCCAACACTGATAGCAAGAAGCATATCTCTGCAATGTGCAAGTACGCATGGGGTTGCATCACTGCAAGCGCGGCTTCCAATACGTACGTGCGATCGACTTGAAACTGCTGACATAGTGGTGCGCTCAACTCTTCCAAGAAATCGCCATGGCGTTCAGCTCGCAGTGGCATGCCTTCGACGAAGTGTCGAAAGCAGACGTCGAGCTCGGCTCGGAAATGCGTAATCATCTCGCGCGCAACCCGAATGCCGAGCACCTTTCCAACAAAAGCCGACGATGACCAGCGGCGACACTCGAGGTCCGCAATCTGAGCCTTTAGCCACGGACTGCTGCCGAGGCTCGGAGAGTTCTTCTCGGACGACAGAGACCAATGAACCGTACTCGATCGCTGCAGCAGCGCCTTCACGCCTTGTGATCTGGGGCTCGTGACAGAGAAGTCCATCGCATCGCTGAGCTCGCTCATCCGTCGCGGCGACGATGCCCAGCGTGGACTTGGTCGATCACCATTGAAGGATGATTGGCGCCCAAGTCGAGGAGACGCTGTACCCGGAGAACGAGGTGCCATTTTTTCGAGCATGAATGACATCATCCGCGGTGATGCAGGCAGCTCAACGTCGAATCCACCCAGTTCAGTGCTCCCTGGTGTTATGATGCCGCTGCTTGATGTGGGTTGTGCTGGCTGACGGAGGTCGAATTTGGCATGCAGATTCACGAGGTGCCGAGCCTGAAGCATCTCGATGACAGACGTGTCGCTCATTCCGCTGCGCTTGCAAACATATGCCGCGAAGGCGAAGGCGTGCTCGATATCAGCAGTGGATGCGAGTCTATGCTTCCGAGCAGCAATCGCAGCTGCTGCAGCAGCGCCTCCATTCGCCACTTCTTGCTTTTTGCTGCTGAGTAGCAAGATCTTCTTGATCGCCCACGTGACAAGTGGTGCGTCGACGCCGCTGGTGTGGAGGTACTGGAAGTAGATCGGAATCGATGTGAGGTTCACGAAGAAGTACATTGCGGAGCGACTGCGGTGCACGACGCCCAAGTTTGCGCTCTTTCCCATGATTCCAGGCATGAACGTGTCTCGTTTCGCCATCATGCCTTGGTTGAGGTTGATGTCGATCGGTTGGGACTGAGGAAGAAGGATCGTGCAAGCTTGCTCGAAGTCCTCCAGCCACCACAGCGACGCACTCTCGAGCCATCGGTCTTGTCGCTCTCGGAAGAGTGGGATCAGGTCATGCTCCAGCAACCACTTGGTGGTTTCACCAGCAGGTGTGATCTCCTGTGTCCGCGAACTCACGCTTGAGATGAAGTCGACGGAAAACGAATCACTCATGCGATGCTCGACCAATCGAGAAACAAGGAGCGCTAGGCTTGGGTCTTGAAGCCGTACCGCGAGTAAACGCAACGCTTCCTGTAGTCGTGGTGGTTGACAGAGCAAGAAGAACGCTGCTGCCGTCTCGTACTGCTTTTTGCTCAACAGTGAATACGCGTTCTTGATCGCTGCATTGCTCCAACGCTCCTGAGAAAAGTCGTTCTCGAGGAAGTTTGTCAGGTTCTGCTCATTTCAAGTCCAATATCAGTATTTCTCACTTCTTCACGACCACCACGCGTTGCAGCAACCAGGACATACCTTGTTCGACTCGATCTTGGACATCTTGGCGAGTGCACCAAGAATGTTCTTCTTACCCAAGGCGATGTAGTGCAGAGTCACATCCATCGCGTCGCGTGTCTTGGCGTAAGTGCTCTTGGCTAGTCGCTCGACGATAGCACGAATGTCCTTGATGTCGCGCACCCACAAACCGAGCCACATTGGTCGCAACTCGTCCCACGTTGGTTGAGGCTGGATGCAATGCTCAATCAAAAATGACTGGGCGCTTGAATGCAGGGCCCACAACAACGCTGACGATGGCGGCTCACGTAGGTAAGCTGTCCGTGCATATCGTTCGACCTCGTCCCGGCCTTCGTCTTCAGTAGCCCCACGATTCGTCATGGCAGAGTGACCGTCCAAGATGGTCTGAAGGGACCGCCCAAAGAGGAACATCGCGAAGTAGCGCTTTGCACCGAGGTCAGCAGCAGAGGCATCGAGTTCGAACCCAAGCGACTGAACCGCATTCACGAAATGGAGCACAGCTTTCATCTCCAGAAGCTGCTCGCGTTGGAAAGAGCCAAAGAGAATAGACGAATTGCCTTTCGCGAACGAGTTGGCAGCCTTGCCCATGCGCTGCATTTGAAGCACTGCGTCAAGCGCTCGTGTCAGTGTCGTCGTTTCATCACACTCAAGCTTGTCGGACGCTGACGCAGAGCCAAACATTCCGCCGTTTCCGTTCTGGCTCGCTCGGCTTCCGTAGCGTGGCTCGGCGAATAAATTCTCGGCCTTGTTCAGAGAGCTATCAGTGTGCACCGCAGTGGAATACCGACCAATCGAGTCCCGTCGGCCGACCGCCCCAATGAACATGATAGCGTGCGCAGCGGATGCCAGACTGAGCGGCTTCCCGGATTGACGACTGTTTTGGGGGACACTGTACGCCAGCACACCCGTCGTTGCGCTGAGTCGGGTCGAGGCATCGTCTTCGACCACTTTCGCCAACAACTTCAACATCTGAACGGCGTCCTTGAATGCCTTTGAGAACTCGAACAATGGGGCATCGCTCGCCATCGTTGTGTCCTTTACACCAACTCGAGCGTGCATTCCGAAAAGAGTTGTGATGACCACGTACGGATGCCACACAGGCAACTTCTGAGGCGATTCGGGAGCCTTCCAATCCATCGCTTGTTGAAGCAGATTGCCGGGCTCATCCCACTTGCCGAGTACGATTGGGATCTCTTCCGTCTCGCCATTCTCATCGCGAGTCTTGATGTTGAGATTCACGTGGCCTCCACCGATGAGTAGAGCAGACGAGTCCCGTGAGCAGTCGAAAGTCGCCAACGTGGTGACAACGTCGCTACCCACTTGCACCCACCTATGCAGATTCATGTCGTACTGGTAGATCACGATGGAGGACTCATACTGCACTGCCAATGCGTCAACGTTGAACTCAACATGGGCATTGCACCAGCAAAAGCCGAGAATCCGGCCACGTCCTTCAGCCGAGATTGTCTCTTCCAGTCTCATCATACCGAGCCCAGACTCGCCTTCAAACACGTGGAGTTCGTCTGGACGAGCTGCATGGAGAACAGCAATTCGATTGGGGTCATCAACTTCGATGTGGCGGATTCCAGTGGAACTGCCGGTCTCCACCTTTGAGCGACGCGAGTTGAAATAGCCCCGTCTGAAAAAAGAGCGAGGGTTGAACGCAATCGAACCATCGAGAGAAGATGCTGAGATCACGGTGTCGACAGAGCAAGTGGACATCATCGCGAAGCTGATAATGTTGTCTAACACCCGACATCGCCAATGGTGCACGGCGCCAGTAGCATCACCGATGAACACCAGGGAGTTCAACGAGTCATCCTTGCTTGCCGCCTTGCTACTAGTGAACGCGCGCTGACGATAGTCTCGTTCACCGGCGATTGAGGTGATGTCCTCTTTCTTGAGCACTGCGCCGTCGTTGATGTGGAGCGGGAGCAACGAGAAGTCATGCGCGCTTGACCCACTGAACGAACCTTTCCAAACCCGCAGCGACCCCTGAGTCCCGCTTAGGCCGAACACAAGAACAACCCCCGGAATGTACTCACCATCGTCCGCATATACCGGGGTGACACATGTGAGGTCGAGGTTCCGGGCAACCTTTGACGACAGAAGCTTCCTCCACCCACCGTACATCGATACAGAGCCCGCGTGGACGACGCTGGTATCGAGGCTGAATTTGCTGTCGGCGCTCGCGAGGAAGTCCTCGCGCAAAGCCTGTGCTGCATGTGCACCTTCATCATCGCTGGGAACTCCTTCTGCTTCTTGTGACGTGAGCGTGGGTGAGCGAAACGCGCCGTCGGGATGCTCATGGGCTTGCGATCGGAATCGCACCACGGCGACCGATCCGATTTCCACCTCATCAACAACTTGTTGAAACTCATCCGGCTGCTTGCTGCCGCATTTTGTCGAGTTGACTCCAATCACCGCGTCGCCGACCGAGATCTGCGCGAGAGCATGGTTCAAAACGGCGCTCACACGCAACGAGCCGTCTTTGAAGTCGACCGTGAACCCGATGCCGTCCTTTTCTTCCTTCTCAATTGCAACCTCGTACTCAATACCAGACTGCCCAGTGGAATAGTCGAAGAAAGTCCATGGCGCCAGGCTTGGCGATCGATGGCGAAGGTTTCGGCGAGTTGGTGCTGACTTTTTCGCGGCGCGTGGTGAACTGACAACATCTCGAGCGTTTGCAGCACGTCCGTACACATCGATCACACCTGAGCAGTACGCGACCAAAAAGAGCGGCGTTGCATCGAAGTGCAACGTAGGGATCCACTGCACACAAAGCACTGGTCCGTTTTCTCGAGGGCACTCAAGCACACCCGATGGGACCAAGCGCGATTCGGCCGAGAAGGCGGAGAACGACACCCAGAAGATGAGGATTTCGCTGCCGTACGAATTGTCGCTGTGGCGACGGTGCTCATCCACACTCGCCACTAGTGGGAGTGACGGATGGGCGGCCAGCGCGGCAATGGAGCCCAAGTGGCTTCGATACCAACTCTTCTTCTTCACTTGGGCGTGTTTGGTTTTGCCAATCGTAATGATGTAGGACAGCAAAATGCCGTCAGAGCGCTGCAGCACGATGTCGAACTTGGACGGATGGCCAAAGTAGTTCTGGGAGAAGTAGGCCATCACGCAGATCTCCTCCAGCACAATGAGTTTGGCAGGTGCGGCGCTTCCGTCGGCTGTGTCGTCTTCTCCATTGACTTGGATGCGCAGCTCAGTGTCCTTCACTCGAGGCACTTTCGACGCGACACCAAGTAACTGATAGAGATGGAGTACTCCGCCGTCGTCCACTCCTGACACCCAGTCGATCTGCTGCTCGTCTGTCGTGTCCATGATCTGGAACTTCTCTTCGCTGATGTTGCGATTCTTCGAAAGCACCCACCGCACGTTTCGCAGCGGGAGCGTTGGCTCAACCACAAGCGCAACATCGAACGCCACAGCGTTTGCCTCCTCCCTTTCAATCCAAATGCGGATGGTTCGACTCGACTTGGTGCACGTCAGCAGCATGCGTTGCGGCTCAAACCACCGTGCCTTGTGCGTGCCGTCGTACTCTGTTGCCGCGTGCATCTGAGTCGTCGCGGGCTTCCACGACGCGTACGCGACGGGCTCTGGGTGCTCTAATTCGTCCACGCGAATCACTCGGCGTGCCAACTCGTCTGCGCCGCCCTGAGCATCGCGAACCATGCGCCACACGCGCACCGACGTGTCACCTTTCTTCAATGACGCGAACACGAACGAGCACGGCGAGATCTTGACGACGTCAGCCTCGGCTCGTGTCGTGTCGCTCCACACGAGCTTCTTGGCGGCGTCTCCGAAGCCAGAGAGCCGCAGATCTTCCGCGTTTTGCAGTTGCGCAGACGCTCGAATATCCAGCAAGCCGACGCCACCGCCACCGCCGAACAGCAGCAGATTAGCACAGCGGGAGAACGCGACGCTGCGAAGATCGGTCAGCACGTCCACGAGGTCGAAGTCGCAGATGCGGACGAACCGCACGCGCTCGTTGTCGCTCAGTTGGTCCTCCGAGTCGTCACATCCGTCGGTGTTCTTCTCCACGACGAGTTGCGGCGCGTGGACGATAAGCTGCGTGGCGGAGAGCGACGCGAGCTTGCCGTGGAAGGCGCTCCAACGCACGGCGTGGATGTACGAGCGGTGGCCCGACGGCGCGATCTTGTCGAGCAGGATGAAGTCCTCGCTGTCGTAGAGGTGCACCTCGTCGCGTGTGGGCATGGCCAGCACATTGCGGCCGTCGATGCGCGTCCACGTCCACGTGCGAAAGCGCGACGCCTCCATTCTCACGAGCCTCTTGAGGACGTCTCTGCGTCCGGATTTCCTTTCGTCCGTGAAGAACGCGATGGGAACATGGAGATGCACACAACACACACACTTCAATCCGACGGCTACTGGGAGATCCCCGCAAAGTACGAATCGGCTAAGTTCGCAATGGCACATTTGCGACATGGCACAAAAGTGGGGGGTGCTGTAACGATGCCACCAGCTGGATGGTCAGATCGAACAAGAGATAGATCCGAGTCGCGAGGTGGCGTATGGCATGAAAATTTGATACAGTACGTAGGTCCAGAGAGGGTAGTGTGATGCGCGTGACTGTGGGCGGAGCCTCGCCCGCCCCATTGGCGCGACACAGAAGACACGAACCCACCATTGTACCGGTACCGGTATTGCAAAATAACGGTATCTGAACAGGCCGGGCCGCCTAAGAAAACTGACTCGCACAGCTTGCACTGAGTTCTGCGGTCCATGCGGCCGGTCTCTGTGCGGCTGGCGGCGCCCCGTCTGAGTCTGGCTCACTAAGTTCGCATGTCGCGGGGGCTGAACTTATCGGTTTAGACGGGGGATGGGGCGCCGTCTGGAAGGAAACATCCGCGACGGGGAAAGCCGCATAACAGCCGAAGCAAGCGGAAACCGTGCCGACGCCGCGTGCTGCTAGGCGACATCTCCAGGAGCTCCCACTGCCTCTCTCTGCGCGCGACGCCGACAAGTGCATAGCTCAAGCACTCGACAACAGCCTCCCGCTGGAAGCGACGCGAAACCAGCTCTCCTCGCGTCAGCAGCGCGCCGCGATCTTGCCGCTTCCACGCACAGCAGCACACGTGACTTGACTGTGAGCGGAAATGGGCAACTGCTGCTCGTCAGAGGCCACGGACACGATCCCGCGTGAGCCCATCGCCAGCTCAGGCGCCAAGGCGACGTCCGGCGCGACCACGACGACCACCGCGACATCACAGGAGCCGCAAGTGGAGAATGGAAACGGAAACTACCACGAGGTGGCCACGCCCAAGACCAACGACGGCAACGGACAGGGCAGCGTGGGCTTCGGGACGCCCATGGGATCGTCCGCGTCCACGATGTCGCCGCTCGCTAAGATCCACACGCCCAAGAAGAGGACCACGCGCGGACAGAGCTTGGACCTGGACCTGGACGCGCCCGGGGAAACGCACTCGGTGCGCATCGGCAACTACAACCTACGCTACTCGTACTACTCCAAGCGCGGCTATTATCCTGAAGGTGAGGTGTGTCTTCTCTCTGCTTTGCGTGCTCATCACTGACAGGAACTCGTTACTGATTGACAGCCCGCAAGAAGGCCAACCAGGACTCTTACTACTGCGAGACCCACTTCACGGGGGACGACCAGAAGGCTTTCTTCGCCGTGTTCGACGGCCACGGTCAGCTCGGCGACGCCTGCGCCCAGTACGCTGCAGAACACGTACGCCTTACTCGTCACGGTCGTGTGCTGATCAGGAGGATTGACTGAACCGCGTGGTGTCTGCATGCTGTAGTTGCCCAAGAACCTCGCCAAGCATTTGGAAGACAACGTTGGCATTTTGCCGGCGCTCACAAAAGCGCACGTGGAGACCAACCGCATGATGCACGACTCGGACTTCGACGACTCGATGAGCGGCACCACAGCCATCTCTGTGCTGTTCTGCGGCAACGAGATCCACATCGCCAACGTCGGAGATTCTCGTGCGATTATCGCCCAAGAAGACCTCAAGGCACCCGCTGCCGAGAACGACGTCGAGAATCTGATCGCCAAGCCTCTGTCTATCGACCAGACGCCGTTCCGCAAGGACGAACGCGAGCGAGTGAAGAAGTGCGGCGCCCGCATCCTCACTGTCGACCAAGTAGAAGGGCTCGAGCCCATCCACGAAAACTGGGGACTCACGCTCGGAGAAGAGATCGACGAGAACGGTGACCCTCCGCGCATCTGGCACCCCTACGGCCAATACCCTGGAACAGCATTCACGCGCAGTATCGGAGACCTCGTTTCGGAAGAGCTCGGCGTCGTTGCTGAGCCAGAGATCCTGTGCAAAGCGTTGAACATGCACGACCGCTTCATCGTGATCGCGAGTGATGGTGTGTTCGAGTTCCTCACGAGCCAGAACGTTGTCGACATCGTGAAAAAGTTCGATGACCCGTCAGAAGCCTGCCAAGCGCTAGTGGAAGAGGCGTACAACCGCTGGCTCCAGTTCGAAGTGCGCACGGACGACATCACTGCGGTCTGTATCTTCCTCGACGGCATCACCGTGGGTCGCGACATAACGCGAGGCAGCATCTATGTTGGGCGCGAGGTATTGGATCTTCAGAACATGCAGCGCCCGGTGCGCGGTGTTGGACGCAAAGACTATGGACCGCGCAACACCATCGTTGGCACGGAGGCGATTCGATTGTCACTCACAGAAGGTATCTTCGATGCCGACGTTGACATTAACGACATCCTCTCAGCCGTAGAGCCGGCCAAGTCTGATGCTGAAGTCAAGTGGATCAAAGACATCGTCCAAGGAAACTTCCTGTTCAACCATCTCAACGACGAGAAGGTTCGTTTCGTGCACAGTCTTTCGTCGGCAGTGGTGTAAGGTGTAGCTTTAACGTTTGTGCTGGTTGACAGGTCCTCGAAGTCATCTCGGTTTTGAAGAAAGTCGACGTCAAGTCCGGCGAGGTCGTGATTCGGCAGGGTACACCTGGTGACACGTTTTACTTGGTGAGTCTGTGATAGCTCTCGCACACTGGCATGGTCGAGTTCCCTGACCTTGGAATGAAATTCAGGTGGATCATGGTGACTTCGAAGTCCGCTTGCTCTCCGAAGAGAATGAATCAGCGAAGATCCCAGCTGCTGAGGCGAATGCCGCTCCTGAAGAGTACGGTGAAGTCGTCCACGTCTACAAGTCGTCTGCTCACATTCATCCGACGTTTGGAGAGCTGGCGCTCATCTATTCGAAGCCACGGGCAGCTACTGTCATCGCAAAAGAAGACGGTGCGCTGTGGGCACTTGATCGACTCGCATTCCGATCGATTTTGATGCGTGGTCGTCCGATGCGAGATGTCGTGCAACGTCTACGCCAGATCAGTTTGCTTCGGCCACTCACTGTTGCTCAAACCAACCTCGTGGCAGAGGAGATGAAGACAGTGACGTACGCACCAGAGCAAGTCATCGTGCACGAAGGAAACAACGAGCAAGGATTCTTTCTCATCACGAGCGGCAAGGTTGAAGCCTCGTCACGGTCGGATTCGTCTGGCACTGCGCAGCTGAAAGCGTTCGATTACTTTGGCGAAGTCTCTCTTGTGCGTCGGCGGTCGATCAGGTACGCTGTCGAAACGTGACTTGTCTGTGGCTATTTGAACTGACTGTTATCGGTGCCGTCAGTCAACGAACTCTACGTGCTACTGAGCGAACGGAATGCTTGTTCATCAACAAAGAGACGTTCGAGCTTGCGGTTGGCAAGCTCTCATCGATTCTCGACAAGGACAAAATTCGCCGGATTCGCAAGGAGAGAATATCTTCGGCACGCAAGAATGCTTCGGTACGTGCTTTCCGTTCTTCTTCTTGATCCTGCTGATGGGCTCACAAATTCCGTGTGCCCAGTCCAATGCATTCGTGCTGTTTGAGGACGATGAATCCAACGCCAAACTGCCGAAGTCGATCGACGACATCAGTGTGGTTGGCTCCATCTTCTCGAACCCGACAAACACGATTCGACTAGTCGCTGTGAAGGAATCGTCCCCGACAACTTACCTGACTCTGCGCACAGTCAGCAAGCAGGCGATTTTCGACGCAAGCATGCAAAAGCATGTCTGCGGCGAGCGAGACATTTACGTGTCACTGTACGACAAGAACGCGTTGATTCCCCATGTGTGCGCCATGGTCGCCAACGAGACAGATATCCACTATCTCTACGATACCCAAGTCGTCGGCGATCTCGACACCTTCCTGGATGGAGAGCCCCATGGAGAGTCATTTGTCCGATACTACGCCGCGCAAGTCGTGATGGCTCTCGAATTCCTGCATTCGGTACGTTTCGGAAAGCTGACATCCCAGAGCAGCAACGTCTGACTTGGGCTTTTTGACTTTCATAGGAAGGAATCGTGTGCCGGACCGTGGATCCAACCAACCTCCTTGTGGACCGCAATGGCAACATTCGGATGGTAAACTTGAGGTGGGTGCAGGCCTTATATTTGTGTGATGAATCGGGAACGTCGGGAGTGATGACATTCGTTGTGCCTGTAGATTATCCAAGTACGTTGGTCGCGGTCGCACCTACACAGTGTGTGGCACGCCAGAGTACTTGTCTCCCGAACAGATCAAGGGCGAGGGTGAGTGCCGTTCTCTTCTTGCGTTGTATGATATGCGTTTGACTGATTTGCGACGTTTGTTCTACTCGAAGGGCACAACATCGCGGCGGACTACTGGGCCCTTGGAGTGCTCATGTACGAACTGCTATGCGGACACACGCCATTCTCACGGGAGCGGAAGGAAGACATCGAGATCCTCAACCACATCACGTCCTTCAACCCGGTACGCATTCAGCGCAGTGGGGTCAATTCAAAACCGATACTGACAGCGCTCGTTACACAGGAAAATATCGAGTGGCCAGACAACACGAGCGCAGAATTGAAGGATATTGTTTCGAAGCTCCTGTGTCCTGACCTCGCGAATCGTCTTGGCTACCGCGACGTCAAAGCCAACTTCGCCCACAACACGTGTGACGTCATCAAAAACCACCCGTTCTTTGCGGGAACTTCGTGGGAAGCCACGAAAATCGGATCTTTCGCGGTAAGTCGTCTGTCTTCAACAACGATGTCCGTGTGGACGCCATCACTCACCACTTTTGTTCACAGGCACCTCTCGAAGCTGCGGCTTCTGCGGAATTCCGCGACATTTGCTCTTGTGAAGCTGGTGCCGCCGTCAATATCGGCACCAAGTACGCAGGAGATAACGAATGGCTCAGCGGATTCTAGATCGCTCCTTGCGATTTCCTCCTTCAGTAGAGCTACAATTGGCATTCGTTTGTGCTTGTATTTGGTTGTACTAACTGGATTTGGGGGATCTACCTATTCGTTTACTTGGTAACAGCGTACACGATGACAGCCACGAGAGTGGGGATCAACGTAAGCAGCATCTGACGGTACGTGCCAACCTGGTCGACCTGCTTGACCAGGAGCAGCTTTTCCTTGCTGAGCGCGTCCACCTTCGCGGCCAGCGACTGTTTCTCGCGATCCGCGCCGGACTTGGTCTCCGTAAGCGCGTTGATCTCCTCTCGCAGCGACTGCAGCTCCGCAGTCAGCTTGCCGATCTTGCGATCCTTCTCCTTGACAGAGTCCGTGAGCTGCTTGCGCGACGCATTGGCAGCCGCGAGCTCAGTGCGCTCCTTCGCCAACTGCTTACGCGCGTTCTCCGCCTCGCGAGTCTTCTCGGCAAGCGTAGTGTTCGCAGCCTGTGACGACGCCTTCCACTTCTGGGTGCTAGTCTGCACAGTCTTGAGCTCTTCGTTGGCCTCCAGGAGTGCAGCGCGCATCTTCTTCAGGGTCTCTTCGTGCGTCAACGACGCGGTGCGGAAGTTCAGAAGCTCAGCCTCCGACGCAGCGTGCTCCGAGGAGACAACCTCCAGCTTCTGAGTCGTCTCAGTCAGCAGCACCTTCGTCTGCTCGATCGTCACCGTCAACTCCTGAACCTTCGACGAGCTCGCGGCACCCTCCTCAAGGGCGCGCTCGGCAGCAACCTTCGCACTCAACAGCTCATCCTTGAGCGCACGAATCTGCTTGCTCGCCTCTTCCTTGTCGCTGTCAAGTGAAGCCAGAGACGCCTTCTCCTTCGCCAGGAGCGAGCCCAGTTCCTCGACCTTCTCCACCAGCGTGGCCTTCTCCTCCTCCAGAGAGGTGAGGCGCGCAACCAGCTCCGACTTCTCCTGAGTGAAACCCGCGACTTCCTTTTCGAGGGAAGCACGGAGAGCGTCGCGCTCGCCGCTAGCCTTGGTAAGACGCGCCTTCAGCTGGTCCAGCTCCTTCTCGGCGACAGCAATACGCTCAGACGAAGCCGACTCCTTCTCCTTCAACGCGGCCAGAGCCGCAGCAAGCTCCGACTTCTCCGTCGTGAGCGTCGCAACCGAAGTTTCGAGATCCGTCTTCGAGCTATAGATCGTGGTCGCTTCACTCTCGAGCGACGCGATACGCTCGGCCGCGACGGCAGCACGTTCCTTCTCAGCCTTCTCAGCCTCGAAGCGGACACTCTTGATCTCCGAATCCAGGCGGGCGTTCTTCTCCGTCAGGTCCTTGTTGGTCTTCTGGAACTCGTCAATCGTCTTCCACAGCTTCTGGAAGTTGGTGCGGTCCTCCAGCACGGCCTCCTGGGCCTCACGGATCGACGTCTCGAGACGCGAGATCTCCGAACGCAGCTGGCGGTCGACCTTCTCGGCGTCCTCCACCTTCTTAGCGAGCGCGCTGTTCTTCTGCGTCAACTCATCGACATTCACACGGAGCGCCTCCTGCTCGCTGGTCAGGGTGGTCTTCGAGGTCTCGAGTGTCTTGTTGGCCGTCTGCAGCCGAGCGATCTGCTCGCGCTCAGTCGCCAGGCTCTTCTTGAGCGTGGCGATCTCTTCGCCAAGCGCAGCCTTGGTGGCCTCGGCCGCGAGCTTCTGCTGCTTCTTGGCCTCGGCCTCAGCGGCAGCCTTGACCTTGGCCGCCTCCACAACCGCCTCCGTCTCGGCCTGCTTCTTCTTCTGCACCTCACGCTCGGCCTCGACCTTGCGCATCTGCTCCTGAAGGAACTCGAGCGTCTTCTGCGCACGCTCCTGGCGCGCGAGCTCCTCCTCAAGCGCGGCGATGGTCTGCTCCGCCGACGTGAGCTTGGTCTGCAGCTCATCCGCACGCTCCACGAGCTCCTGGGACTCGGCGGCCACGGCCTCCGTCGTCTCCTCGACAGTCTCCTCGGTGGTCGAGACCTCAACCTCCACAGTCGCCACGACCGTCTCCGTCTCCGTAGCCGTCTCCACGACCGTGGTCTGCGTCTCCGTGACCGTGACCACCTCCGCCTCGGCCTCCACCTCAACCTGGTTGGACACAACCTCCGTCTCCGTCTCGGCCTTCACAGAGACCTCCTCGTTCGACTCGGGCGTCTCGTCGGCCGCGTCTTCGCTGGCCTTCTTCGCCTTCTTCTTGTTCTTCTTCTTCTTCTTGCTGCCCGTGCTGCCGCTGCTGCCCGTGGGCGACAGCACCTGGTTGCCCGACGCCTCCAGGTCCTGCGTCTCCACAGCCATGACCGAGGCCTCCTCCGGCTCCTCCGCAGGCCACAGCTGCAGCTCCTTGCGCAGCGTCACGAGCTGCTTCACCTCCGTGGCCACGGCGTCCAGCGTCACGCCGTCCACGCCGTTTCGCACGCACTCCTGCAGCTCGCGCACGCGCGCCGAGGTCGACTCGATGGCCTTCTCCAGGTCGATCTTCGCTTCGAATGCCATGGTGTCGTGTGAAAGTTGGCGAATGTGATGGATGTGTTGGTGTTTGTTTGTTGCTGGAAAGTTGGCGTTGGCGTGAGCGAACGGAGCTTTCAAAGTCGGATACGGTCTGTCTCCACCGGATAGGTCTCTGGACTGACTGGCTGGTCGGTCTTCTTTTTTTTCTTCTTGTTTCCGGAAGGGGTGCGTCCGGAACGAAGGATTGGAAAGTTGTTGGCGATCGTGCCACCGTTGGTGTTGGTGTTGGCGATGGCGGGAGAAGACACCACCAACAAACGATCGGCCACAAAACAACGTAAGCGTGGCAGAGGGTGGGCGACCCACACTCCTGTCTGTCCCGTGATTACCGACAGGATACGGTTACGTTGAGTTACGCAGGTCCATCGAAAAAAGCAGGTGATTCAAACACACAACAACAGATCGAACGAAGTGTATTAAACAGGTTACGGTCGCCCAAACGGTCAGAGTCCCACATGTTGTTCCACCTAGAGCTCCACATGACTATGTAGAGATGCGATCTCGAAGAGACGCGGGAAATTGAACCACAATCAGAAGCAACGCATCGAGCACCACCACGAGCGACACCGCGCGCGCACACGTTCACCGCGTACTGTAGCCCTCCGTGAGAAGCGCCAGACAGAGCAGCAATGGCCTTCCAGGCGCGGCATCGCTGGATCGTGCAGCGGCTGCAGATCGGCCTCGGCTTCTCGGACGAGGCGCAAGTCGAGGAGCTCATGAAGACCAACCGCAACATGGACAAACTCGCGCTCTTCTTCCGCGTCGACGGCCCGCGCAAGATCTTTTTCTACTACCAGCTGCGCCAGGATGACGACGAGGCCGACTTTGTGTCGACCATGAGCAGCGGATTCGCGAACGAGCACAAGAAAGAGCTCTTCACGGGCGACGGACTCGACGAGCCGCTGCGAGGACGCGCTGTGTTCTTCGCCAAAGTGCCACGCGAGCGAGCGAGCGGTGCTGAACTGCTCACTGCGACTGGCGCGCCGTCGACGGCAATGGTGCCGGAGACAGCGACGCTCGAGAGCTCGTCGACGGCAGCGCAGTTCATCGTGGATCCGGCCACTGCGAACGACCACTTGATCGCGTATGGCGTGCTCGACCCTTCGGTGCTGCTGTCCATCGAGACCACACTGTCACAGGTCTTCTTGCCGTTGTTAGGACTGCGACAGGAGCTCGAATGGGGCGACGCCGATGCCGACTCGCGCCACGAGTTCATGCACGGCCTCAAGTCGTTTGTGACTGACATCCAGGAGAACCTCAAGGCCATGAACACGGGTCTGGACCTGCGCAAACCCGACAAGCGGTACGACGCCAACGACTCGCGCTCTCTATCCAAGCTGTCAGGAGACGACCACGCCGTGTACCACTTTGTCGACTTGCTCCACGACTGGTGCAAGCAAACGGAGGCGTACTTGGAAGACAGCGACCAGGGCCGGTGGGAGTCCCATGATGCTGGCCCACACACGGAGCTCGAGTACTGGAAGCGACGGCTCCAGCGGCTCATGGGCATCACCGAGCAGCTCAAGACCAAGGAGTGCAAGATGGTCACGGGCGTGCTGAACGTCGTGTGTAAACTCCAGGACGGCTCCCTCGACAAGCTCAACATCGCCGGGCTGCTGAGGCAGTGGAAGCAGATCGACACGAACATCACGGAGGCGGCGAACGAAGCCAAAGACAACGTCAAGTACCTGGCGACACTCGAGCGGTTCATCGAGCCGCTGTACTCCAGCTCCCCGGCCACAGTCATCGACGCGCTGCCGGCACTCATGAACTCGGTCAAGATGATCCACACCATCGCTCGATACTACAACACCACCGAGCGCATGACGAAGCTGCTCATGAAGATCACGAACCAAATGATCGCGCTGTGTAAGAAGAGCATTCTTGGCGACGCGGCGCCCGAGTCGATCTGGCAAAAGGACCCGGAGACGCTGCTGGTGGAGCTCGAGGCCTGTCTCAAGCTGAACGAGGCGTACCAGGAGCAGTACCGTCTCACGAAAGACAAGCTGCTGACGATGCCCAAGGGCAAGCAGTTCGACTTCAGTGAGACGCAGATCTTCGGCAAGTTCGATCTGTTCTGTCGGCGCGTGGTCAAGCTCATCGACATGTTCAGCACGATTCACCAGTTCCGGTCGCTGGCGCAGCACTCGCTCGAAGGCATGGACACGCTGCTGCAGTCGTTCCACACGATCATCCACGAGTTCCAGGCGCACAAGCACGACTTGCTCGACTACCACAGCAACAAGTTCGACCGCGACTACGTCGAGTTCAACATCCAGATCTCGGACCTGGAGGCGTCGCTGCAGCAGTTTGTGAACGTGAGCTTCGACTCGATCACGAGCATCGAGCAGTCGCTGCACCTGCTCAAGCAGTTCCAGTCGATCCTGCAGCGCGAGTCGCTGCGCGCCGATCTCGACTCCAAGTTTACGGTCATTTTCCACAACTACGGGCTCGATCTCACGAATGTACAGGATATCTACGAGAAATACCGCCACGATCCGCCCATCGCACGGAACTTGCCGCCTGTCGCGGGCAATATCCTGTGGTCCCGCCACTTGCTGCGACGCATTGAAGAGCCCATGCGCAAGTTTGAGAGCAATCCGACGGTGCTGTCGACCAAGGACTCGAAGAAGATCATCAAGACGTACAACAAAGTGGCGCGCACGCTCGTGGCGTTCGAGTATTTGTGGTACGAGGCCTGGTGCCGCAGCGTGGAGACTGCCAAGGCCGGACTCCACGCGACGCTGATCATCAAACACCCAGAGACTGGCAAACTGTTCGTGAACTTCGACAAAGAGATCCTTCAGCTCATTCGAGAAGCCAAGTGTCTGGACCGCATGGGCATCGAAGTGCCCGAGAACGCCAAGATGGTGATGCTGCAGGAAGACAAGTTCAAGCTCTACTTCAACGATCTGTCGTACACGCTCAAGGAGTACGACCGCGTGATCTCCAAGATCATCCCCGTGACGGCGACTCTGCTCAAGCCACACCTCGAAGATCTCCAGCAAAAGCTGCGACCGGGCATGGTCACGCTCACATGGACGAGCATGAACATCGACGCGTACAAGTCGCACGTCCACAGCGCGCTGCAGCGGCTCGAAGAGCTCATCAACAACGTCTACGACATCATCGAGAACCGCATTGAAAAGAACCTCAAGGTCGTAGCCAAGGCCTCGTTGGTGCATTTGCCCACGGACCAGTCGTTTGCACTCGACGACTTTGTGCGGATGCAGGAAAAGCACGTCGCGAACGTCACGACGCTGCTCGCCGCCAAGAACGTGGAGATCGAAAACGCCGTGGAAGACGTGCTGCGGCTGATCTGCGAGTACACGCTGGACGGGGCGGGCGCGTCGACGGGGATCACGGCCATGAACGACGGTGACTCACTGCTGGCCTTCCGACAATACTACAAGAGCCTCTTCTACCGAGCGTTGCTCAACTGTACCAAGGTCTCACTTAACGCTATCAAGAAGCGAGTGTGCTCCAAGGCTGGCACCGGGTTTCTGTTTCTCGAGCGACCGTTCTTTGAAGTCGACGTGCAGCTCTCCGTGCCGTCCGTACGCCTCAGCCCGTCACTTGATGACATCCAGAAGGCAATCAACCGCTCGGCTGTGGCAGTGCTCAAGTGTTCCAAGTCGCTGTACGAGTGGGGCCAGCGAGATGTTTTCCCAGAGACCGCCCGTGTGTCGCTGTTTGAGAAGCTGGGCTGCGATACCGAGATCATCAAGGTCGCGATCCTGCTCACAGGCGCTCTCCACGGCACGAAGAACCAAGTCCACGAGTACCTCACGACGTTCAAGAAGTACGACTGGCTCTGGAAAGAGGACATGGAGTTCCGGTACAACCAGTTCATGAAACGGAACCCGTCGATCCAGGACTTTGAAAACGAGCTCAAGCACTTTATGAGCGTCGAGGCCGAGATCAATCACATCGCGCCGGTCCACAACATCGCTGTGTTGTCACTCAACACGAAGAACCTCAAGCTCCAGCTACGCAACGAGTGCCGCCAGTGGAAAGTGCAGTACTCGGACCGCGTCCACCAGCAAGCCAAGGCCGCGCTCACGAACCTCACCGAGTATATCCGCCTGACGACCACCAAGCTCAGCACGAACGTCGACTCGCTGGACGTGCTGCGGTTCGTGATGGGCGTGCTCAAGGAGATCCGCGAGCGCGAGTCGGCCATCGAGATGGAGATCAACCCCATCGCCGATATGTACGAGATGCTGGAGCACTACCTGCCAGGAGGCTACATGGACAAGGACGAAATGGACCAGAAGTCGGTCATGCGCAGTGCATGGCGGAAGCTGGTGGACTACGCCGAGGAAGTCACGGACAATCTCTCGGATGTGCAGGGCGTGTTCAAGAAGCAGCTCATCAAGGACGTCAAGGACTTCCAAGTGGATGTGCTCCAGTTCCGCTGCGAATACAACGAGCAGGGGCCGATGGTGTCCGGCTTGCAGCCCGCCGAGGCCGTGGAGAGACTCAAACGGTTCAAGGAGCTCATGCTGATCCGCGAGCGCAAGCTAGAAGTATACAGTGCGGGCGAGGAGCTTTTCGGCATGCGACCGACGGAGTACCCAGAGTTGGTTCGCACGAAGAAGGAGCTGCTGCTGCTTGACCAGCTCTACGGACTCTACATGGACGTTGTGAATGCCATGGAGGAGTTCAAGGGCGTGCTGTGGACCCAAGTGGGCAACGCACTGCCAAAGATGACGGACACGTTCACGACGTTTGACCTTCGCTGCAAGAAGCTGCCCAAGAAGCTGTGTGAGTGGGAGGCGTACCATATCCTGCGAAAGGACATCAACGAGTTCCTCGAGGTGTTGCCGCTGATCAAGGAGCTGGCCAAGGAAAGCATCAAGCAGCGCCACTGGAACGACGTGATGCTAGTGTGTGGCAAGACGCTGGCGGTCGAGAGCGAGGGCTTTTCGTTCCAAGACGCGCTGGACGCCAAGCTGCTGCAGTGGAAGGAAGACATCGAGTACATCGGCGAGAGCGCGCAGAAGCAGCTCCAGATCGAGAACAAAATCAAAGACATCAAGGAGCGCTGGGCGGGCACGGCATTCGAGTTCAGCGAGTGGCGATCACGGAACGTGCCGATCCTCAAGGGCTACGGGCTCATCATCGAGGACCTGGAGGAGAGTCAGCTGCAGTTGCAGGCCATGCTGAGCATGCGCCACGTCGTGTACTTCAAGGACCACGTGCAGTCCAAGCTCGCGCAGCTCTCCGACACGTCCGACATCCTGGAGCTGTGGATCAAGGTGCAGACGCTGTGGATGTCGCTCGAGTCGGTGTTCACAGGAGGCGACATCGCCAAGCAGATGCCGCTCGAGGCCAAGAAGTTTGCCAAGATCGACAAGGACTGGATCAAGATCATGACCAAGGCGTCCGAGATCGGCACCGTCGTGGTCTGCTGCTCGAATGAGCTGCTGCGCAGCACGCTGCCTATTCTGTTTGGCGAGCTGGAGAAGTGCCAGAAGTCTCTGGAGGGCTATCTGGAGCAGAAGCGCAAAAAGTTTCCTCGGTTTTACTTCGTGTCAAACCCGCTCTTGCTGCTCATCCTGTCGCGAGGCTCGGATCCGACGTCCGTGCAGCAGTACTACGAGAAGATCTTCGACTCGGTGGACCAAGTCGTCCACGACAACCGCAACGGAGGCGACAAACGCAAGATCCTGCAGCTCAAGTCGATCTCTGGCAGCGACGAAGAGATCATCACGCTCGTAAATCCCGTATTAGCCGACGGCAACATCGAAGACTGGCTCGGCGCGCTGGAGAAGGAGATGCGCCGCACGATGAAGGGCATCTGCCGCCACGCTGCAGTCGAGTGCACGAACGGCGGCTCGCTGCGGGAGTTCGTGCTCAAGTTCTGTGGCCAATTCGCGCTGCTCGGCATCCAGTTGAGCTGGACGGCCGAGTGTCAGGAGGCGCTGGCCAAGTGCCGCTCGACGAAGGGAATCATGACGGCGACCGCCAAGAAACACTCGACGATGCTGTCCGAGTTGTCGTCGTGGTGCCTCACGGACCTGGGTACGAAGATGACGCGCACGAAAGTGGAGACGCTGATCACGATCCAAGTCCACCAGCGCGACTGCTTCGCGGAGCTGTGCCGACTGTACAAAGAGAAGAAGATCTCGGACGGGAACGACTTTGAGTGGGTCAAACAGGCGCGTTTCTACTGGAAGCCGTCCGCTGGCTCCCACGGCCACGACTCTGTCTCCAGTACGGACAGCGCCGGAGGGCCCGGCGTTTGCCAGATCTCGATCTGCGACGTGGACTTCAAGTACGCGTTTGAGTACCTGGGCTGCAAAGAGCGGCTCGTGATCACGCCGCTGACCGACCGCGCGTACATCACGCTGAGCCAGGCCCTTGGAATGCACTTGGGAGGCGCTCCAGCCGGCCCTGCAGGCACAGGCAAGACGGAGACCGTCAAGGACCTGGGCCGCAGCCTCGGTATCTACGTGATCGTGACCAACTGTACGGACCAGCAGCGCTTCTCCGACATGGCCAAGATCTTCAAGGGCTTGTGCCAGGGTGGTCTCTGGGGCTGCTTCGACGAGTTCAACCGCATCGAGCTACCTGTGCTGTCGGTCGTGGCGCAGCAAGTGCTCGCGATCACCAACGCCAAGCGCATCATGGCGGCGTCGTTCTCGTTCCCAGGCGACCCGCAGGCGATCGCTCTCCACGCCGACGTGGCGTACTTTATCACGATGAACCCGGGCTACCAGGGCCGCCAAGAGCTGCCCGAGAACCTCAAGGCGCTGTTCCGCGGAGTGTCCATGATGGTGCCCGACCGTGAGATCATCATCAAGGTCAAGCTCTGTTCCGTTGGCTACGACGCGTTCGCGGAGCTCGCTCGCAAGTTCAAGACGCTGTACGGCATCTGCGAGGAGCAGCTCTCTAAGCAGCGCCACTACGACTTTGGACTGCGTAACATTCTGTCGGTGCTTCGCACGGCGGGCGCCACCAAGCGCGAGAACCTCATGGCAAACGAAGAGCTGCTGCTCATGACGACGCTGCGCGATATGAACCTGAGCAAGCTCGTGGCCCAGGACATCCCCATATTTTTGTCGCTGCTCAAAGACATTTTCCCGGCCGTGGACCACCACCCGACGCCCAAGCACGGCGAGATCCTGCGCGTGATCCAGAGCGTACTGGCCAAGAACAACCGCATCGCCCACGGGCCGTGGACCGCCAAGGTGCTCCAGTTGTACGAGACCACGCTCGTACGCCACGGCATCATCGTCGTGGGCCCGGCGGGCGCAGGCAAGTCGGAGATCTACCGCACGCTACAGTCGACACTCAGTGCGCACACCAAGACGCCCCACAAGCAGATCCGCATGAACCCCAAGGCCATCCGCGTGGAGGAGATGTTCGGAGAGACCGACAAGCTCAGCGGCGAGTGGGTCGACGGCGTGTTCGCGTCGATCTGGGCCAAGTTCAACGACCGCACGCGCAAGGACGTGTCGTGGATCGTGTGCGACGGCCCCGTGGACGCCATTTGGATTGAGAACCTCAACACCGTGCTGGACGACAACAAGATCCTGACGCTCGCGAACGGAGACCGCTTCCCCATGACAGACAACTGCAAGCTCATGTTTGAGGTCGAAGATCTCCGCAACGCGTCGCCCGCGACAGTGTCACGAGCCGGAATCATCTACGTGAGTGACACGGATCTCGACTGGGAGCCCGTCGTGCAAAGCTGGGTCCTTGCACGGTCCTGTGACGACCGCCAGAAGGAGATCCTGACCAAGTGCGTCCAGCAGATCGTGACGGAGTCGGAGCTCTTCGTGTTCCTGGCGAGACAGTGCCGTCCTGTGATCCACTGCCAGCGCGTGGCACTCATGCAAAGCTGTCTCATGCTGCTGCAGAGCGTGCTCAAGCACTGTGAGCTCAGCGAAGGCACAGCTGACCTAGAAGTGGAGCTGGAGAGAGTGTTCGTGTTCTCCCTCGCGTGGACCATCGGCGGCGTGCTGGATGGTGACCACCGTACGGCACTCCACGAGCTCATCAGCGCCAGATCTCAGCACATGCCTACGTGCAGCCACGCTCACGACACGATCTTCGACTTCTTTCTCCACCCGTCGACGCTCGAGTGGGAACGCTGGGGCGCTGCGCAGGACCAAAGCCTGAACCTCAAAGACGACACCAACATTGCGAGTGTGATCGTGCCCACGACAGACACTGCGCGTGCATTGTACTTGCTGGACCATCTCCACTCCAATGGTAGCCCCGTGCTGTTGGTGGGCGAGGCCGGCACGGGCAAGTCCACGATCGCGCGGCTCTTCTTCGAGAGTCTTCAGCGTCCGCCGTCGACGGAAAACGGCGGATCCAGCAGCAACGCGAGTGACCAGTCTCTGCTGCTGTTCAAGCAACTGATCTTCGCCGGGACGTCGTCTCCTGGCGGCTTCCAGGCCATCGCCGAGGCAGAGCTCGACAAGCGCGGCGGCAAGACGTTCGGCCCGGCAAACGGCAAGAAGCTGACGTTCTTCCTGGACGACCTGTCGATGCCGGCACCCAACGCGTGGGGAGACCAGCCGACGCTGGAGGTCGTGCGGCAGCTCATCGAGACGGCGAGTCTGTGCTTCCTGGACAAAGACAAGCGTGGCGACATCAAAACTATCGAAGACGTGCGGTATATCGGCGCTATGGCCCACCCCAAGGGCGGCAAGAACGACCTGCCGAACCGACTCAAGCGCCACTTCGTCGTGCTCAACCTGTTGGCGCCGACCGCCGACGTGGTGGAAGCGATCTTTGGCTCGATGATCCGCTGGCGGTTTGGCGCCGTGGGAGACCACGACCACAAGAAGACGGCGATCAGCGACGTGGCGAGCCGGCTCGCGACCGCGTCCATCCAGCTGTGGATGTGGATGCGGCGCGTGATGCTGCCGACGCCGCAGAAGTTCCACTACTTCTTCAGTCTGCGTGAGCTCAGCCGCAGCTTCCAGGGCATGCTTCGCGTGCCGCTGGACTGCATCGCGAGCGAGAAAGTCCTGGCCAAGATCTGGCGCCACGAGAGCGAGCGCGTGTTCTGTGACCGGCTCGTGAGCAACGAGGACAAGCTCAAGTTCCAGCACGAAGTCGGCGTGATCTGTGACTCCGTGCTGATCAAGCCACATGCCGCAGTGTCGTCCACTGCCACCACAACCGGTGGAAAAGACAAAGACAAAACCGGTGACAGCAGCAGTAACACTAGTGGTGGTGGCGGATCGTCGGGTGCGACGGCGACCTTGGCGGGCTCCGGCGGAACGTTCCTGGTCGATTTCCTTCGAGAAGCCGTTGTTGATGAGTACGGCGAGCTCGTGAGTGAGGCACCCAAGATCTACGAGCTAGCGCCCAGCCCTCAGGCCGTGCGATCGCGAGCAGAGGCGCTGCTGGCCCAGTTCAACAAGGACAACCCGGCCAAGCGACTGCCGCTGATTCTCTTCGATGAGGCGCTGCAGCACTTGGTGCGGATCACACGTGTGCTGGGCATGCCGCAGAACAACATGATGCTCGTGGGCGTCGGCGGCTCCGGGAAGCAGTCGTTGTGCAAGCTCGCGGCCGTGATCTCCGGCTGCCAGACGTTCCAGATCCAGGTCACCAAGGTGTACAATCTCGTGTCGTTTCTGGACGATTTCCGAGCGCTGTTCAAGCTCGTGGGCCAAGTCGGCAAGCGCGTGGCGTTCCTGATCACAGAAGCGGAGCTCAAAGACGACGCGTTCTTGGAGACCATCAACGCGTTCCTGGCGACTGGCGAGATCCCGGGCCTGTTCCCGAGAGACGAGCTCAACGTCATGGCCGGGGACTTGCGCGGGCCCATGCAGAAGGCGCACCCGCACTTGGCCGACACGCTCGACAACCTCGTTCGCTTCTTCTTCGACCGCGTGCGTCAGCATCTCCACTTGATCCTGTGTCTCTCGCCAGTAAGCAAAGGCTTCGCGGACCGCTGCCGCGAGTTCCCCAACTTGATCAGCGGCTCCACAGTCGACTGGTTCTTGCCATGGCCAGAGGAGGCGCTCGTGGCCGTGAGCCACGGCTACTTGGAGGGCTTCACGATCGAATCGCCTGCTCAGGTGAAGGACCAGTTGACGACTCAGATGGGGCGGCTCCACCAGTGCGTCGTGGATGCGTGTGGCGAGTACTTCAACAAGATGCGGCGGTCCGTGTTCCAGACGCCGCGGTCGTTTCTCCACTTTCTCACGACCTACAAGACGCTGTACAGCGACAAGCTCAGCGAGATCCACAAGAACGAGAGCTCGATCAACATCGGTCTCCAGAAGCTCATCCAGGGCGCGCAGGACGTGGAGAAGATGAAGATCGTGCTCAAGGAAGAAGAGGGGAAGCTCGTGGTGGCCGAGGCCGCGGCCAACAAGATGCTCGAGAACCTGCAGATCAAGAGTATGGAGGCCAAGAAGGAGAACGACATTGTGCAGAAGATCAAAGAACAGTGCCAGGCGGACGCCGCGATCATCTTCCAAGAGAAGTCGGACGCCGAGGAAGACCTCAAGAAAGCGCAGCCGTTCCTGGACGAGGCCGAGCGTGCTGTGAGCAGCATCAAGCCCAACGACCTGAACGAGCTCAAGAAGCTGGCTAAGCCCGGCGACATCATCAAGCTCATCTTCGACTGCGTGGCGATCCTGCAGATGTGTCCACTGCTCAAGATCGAGAAGTCCACCATCACGCTGGGGCTGGCGAAAGACAAGAAGGCCATCGACTTCATCCTGGACTCGTTCCAGATCGTACGCGGCGGCATGCTGGCCGACACGCGGTTCCTGCAGAACATCTTCCACTTTTCCAAGCACCAGAAAGACAACATCAACGAAGAGACCATGGAGCTGATGATGCCGTACATGGAGCTGGACGGCTTCACGGCGCCCGTGGCGAAGAACGCGTCCAAGGCCGCCGAAGGACTGTTCTGCTGGGTCAAGGCCATGATGATGTACCACGAAGCCAGCAAGGTCGTCAAGCCCAAGCTCGAGATGCTGCGGATTCTCGAAGGCAAGTTCGAAGCCGCGCAGGCGAATCTCCAGGCGTCCGAGGACAAGCTTCAAAAGTGCCAGGCAGTGCTCACACGGCTGCAAGAGGACTTCCAGACTCAGATGGAGGAGAAAGCCAAGGTCGAAGCGTTTGCACACGCCACCAAGAAGAAGATGGAGCAGGCCACGGCGCTGATCAACGGACTCAGCGGCGAGCGCAAGCGCTGGACCGACGACTCGAACCGCTTCGTGGAGCGCAAGTCGCATCTCGTGGGCGACTGCGCGATCGCGGCGGCGTTTCTGAGCTACTGCGGGCCGTTCAACCGCGACTTCCGCGACATCCTGCTCAAGCAGCGCATCCCGCACGAGCTCACGAGCAGGCACATCCCATGGACGCGCGACTTCGCCTTGGAGCAGTTTCTCGTGGACCAGGGCACAGTCAGCGACTGGAGCCTGCAGAGTCTGCCGTCCGACCCGCTGTCCATCCAGAACGGCATGCTCGTGGTGATGAGTGGCATCTCCCGCTTCCCTCTGCTGATCGATCCGCAGGGCCAGGCACTGGCGTGGCTACTCAATCGAGAAGTAGCGAGGCTACCGACCGGAGGTGGCGTCGTGAATATTGCGAGTCCGAAGCTGCGCGACCACGTCGAGTACGCGGTGAGCGAAGGAAAGGCACTGATCCTGGACGGCGTCGACCAGCAGGACGTGGATCCCATGCTCCACAATCTGCTCGACAAGAACTTTGTGGTGCGTGCCAAGGCGCGGTTCGTCAACATTCTGGATCGCCTCGTCGAGTGCCACGACGACTTTGCGTTGTACCTGACCACGCGGCTTCCGAACCCGCACTTCTCGCCAGAGCTGCAGGCCCGCACGCTGATCGTCGACTTCACAGTCACGCAGAAGGGGCTGGAGGAGCAGCTACTGGCGCGTGTGATCCAGAAGGAGCAGAAGTCACTGGAAGAGCAACTGCTGCGTGTGCAGCAGGAGCTCAACGCCAACACCAAGGCGCTCGTGGCTCTCGACGCGCTGTTGCTCGACCGTCTGTCGGCCAACACGTCGGGCAATTTGCTGGACGACTTGGAATTGATCACCGTGTTAGCGGAGACCAAGGTCAAGGCGACCGAGGTCAACGACAAGATCACGGCCGCCGAAGACATGAAGAAGGGCATCGACGAGAAGCGCGAGCACTACCGACCAGTGGCCACGCGCGGGTCCGTGCTGTACTTTGGCATGGTGGACTTTGCGAGCGTGAACGTCATGTACCAGAGCTCGCTCGACCAGTTTCTCGTGTTGTTCCGCAAGGCGATCGATGTCTCGGAGAAGTCCACGCTGCTGTCCAAGCGCGTGAGCAACGTGATCGACACGCTCACGTACTTGGTGTATCGCTACGTGAACCGCGGGTTGTACGAGCAGCACAAGCTCAGCTTCGTGCTGATGATCGCACTCAAGATCTGTGTGACGGCCGAGAGCCTCACGCCCTCGGATATCACGCTGCTGCTGAAAGCTGGCGCGTCACGGAAGCTGTCGAGCGACCAGCCCAAGCCGTTCGCGTGGATGACGACGCAGGCGTGGCTCAACGTCGTGCAACTCGCGGCTGATAAGCCGCTTTTCAAGCACTTGCTCACTGATCTGGAGCGCAGTGAGCCGCACTGGAAAAAGTGGTACGAAGACAATGAGCCGGAGAAGCAGCCACTGCCCGACTACGAAGGTATCCTGTTCGACCCGCGCGTGATGACTGCGAATCTGCACTTCCACAAGCTTCTGCTGATCCGATCGCTGCGAGAAGACCGTACGATTCTGGCTGTGAGTGATTTCCTGAAGGCACTTGAGTTTGTCGAGGTCTCTGCTGCACCAAACACGACCACGAAGCTGCCAGCGATGGGTCCACGATACACGGAGCCCGTGACCGACACTGTCGAGAGCGTCTTCCAAGAGATGCAGACGGACGTGCCCGTGCTGTATCTGCTGTCTGCCGGCGCCGATCCGACCGAAAGCATCGAGTCCTTTGCACGGAAGAAGCGGCAAACCATCGCGTGTATCTCGATGGGCGAAGGCCAAGAGATCGTGGCGTCGAAGGCGATCAACACTGGTGTGCTCAACGGCTCCTGGGTTCTGCTGCAGAACTGCCACTTGGGGCTCGCGTACATGGAGACGCTGGACGACACGCTGAGCAAGCTCAAGGACACGGCGTCGCCTGAGTTCCGGTTGTTTCTCACGTGCGAGCCGCACCCGCTGTTCCCCATCGCGCTGCTCCAACGCGCGACCAAAGTCACGAACGAGCCGCCGTCGGGGCTGCGTGCGGGCATGCTGCGGTCGTACACCGTGCTCGTGGATCAAGACAAACTGGACCGCATCGAGTCGAGTCAGTGGCGCACGCTGCTCTTTGCCTTCTGCTTTCTGCACTCGGTCGTGCAGGAGAGACGCAAGTTCGGTCCGCTGGGCTTCAGCATCCCGTACGAATTCAACACGAGCGACCTGAGCGCCGCCACGAGCTTCCTGGAGAAGCACTTGTACACGTCCACGAACGGCGGCGTGAGCTGGAGCACCGTGCAGTACATGGTCGCCGAGGTGCACTATGGCGGCCGCATCACCGACGAGATGGACCGCCGGCTCTTCCGCGCGTACTGTGAGGCGTGGCTCAACACCACAGTGCTCAGCAACGCGTTTTCCTTCACGCCAGAAACCTCTGTGAGCATGACGGCGACCTCATCGGGCAAGGGCGTGTCAGCAGCAGCGGCAGCGGCCGCGGCTTCCATGTCGCTGTTCAACTACACGATCCCCGAGAGCACGGACATCGAGGAGTACCACCGCTTCATCAGCGCGTTCCCGAAGGTGGACTCGCCCGAGATCTTCGGTCTGCATCCGAACGCCGACCTCACGTATCGCGTGAAGGAGGTGACGTCGCTGCTGAACGTGATACTGGAGACCCAGCCCAAGGACCAGTCGGCGCTACCCGGAGGGGAGACTCGAGAAGACGTCGTGATGAAGAAAGCCAAAGAGCTGCTGGCAGCACTGCCCGAGAGCTTCGTGGAGGACGACTGTGCACTCACGATCAAGGCCAAGCTGGGCGGCGTGGAGGTGCCGCTCAACATCTTCCTGTTCCAAGAGATCCAGCGGCTCCAGTACGTGCTGCAGCTCGTGAGTGCGACGCTCGAGCAGGCCCAGCGCGCCATCCAGGGCGAGATCGCGCTCAACGTGGCCATTCGGCTCACGATCAACGCCATCTTCGACGGCAAGGTGCCGCGAGCGTGGATCTACCGTGGTGCGGCGGGCAATGACGAGATCTCGTGGCTCTCGTCCACACTCGGGCTCTGGTTCACTGGTCTCACCGACCGCTGTCTGCAGCTCCGCAGTTGGCTGGACCGAGGCCGCCCCAACAGCTTTTGGCTGGCGGGGTTCTCCAATCCGCAGGGATTCTTGACGGCGATGCGGCAGGAAGTCACGCGCCACCACGCCCACGACCGCTGGGCGCTGGACGACGTGGTGTACCACAGCGAAGTGACAGACTACGACCGCCTCGAGCAGATCAAGCAGGCGCCTCGAGACGGCATTCTGGTCCACGGACTCGTGGTCGACGGTGCTGCGTGGAACAAGACGGACGGCACGCTGGTCGAGGCCGAGCCCAAGAAGCTGTTTGCGCCGCTGCCTGTGGTGTACGTGACAGCGACCACCAAGGCCCAAAAGAAGAACCGCACGAGTGACTACGGGCCGTACGGCGGCTACGACGCGCCGCTGTATCGGTACGCACTGCGCACGGACCGTTACTACATCTTTTCGGTGACGCTGTCGTCACGAGACCACCGGCCACTGCACTGGACGCTGCGAGGCGTGGCGTTGCTGTGCTCGGCCGACACTTAGAGGCCAGCCACTCAGGCTGAGGATAGGATCTTCTCTCTGGTTACGTAAGTCGCGTGAATAGCAAGCAGGTCGCTGCGTTGGTCGGGATGTCGTGTGTATTTTTGAGCTGGCCGAGTCCATCGACGTGGGCGGAGAAGTCGACTCGTACGTCTGGGTCGAAGCGGCCGACCGACACCCAGTGACGGACGACGAACCATGGGCAAGGTCCTGTCGCGGGGCGTGGCGCCCATGACGGTCTCTCCGGAGACGCACCACTTCGGCGCGACGACACAGTCGGGCACGCTCGTGTACGTGGCGCTGTCCAACCAGACGCACAAGCTCAACCCGATCACGGACTCGCGACGCATCGAGCAGTCGCTGTTCTTCGGACTGAACGTGCCCTACGACGCCATCAAAGTGGAGGACCGCATCGGCGCCGGCAACTTCGGCACCGTGTACAAGGCTCACTACAAGGGCAAGTGCGTGGCGCTCAAGCAGCTGATGGCGCAGCAGTTCAACCGCAAGACCATCAAGGACTTCCAGAACGAGCTCAACATCCTCTCCGTGTTGCTGCACCCCAACATCGTGCAGTTCCTGGGCGCGGTCACGACGCCGCCGACGCTCTGTCTGATCACGGAGCTGTGTGCTGGCTCGGTCATGGATCTCCTGCGGCTCGCACAGAGCAAGAAGATCAACGTCACGTGGGGGCTCACGCTGGAGATCGCGCTGGGCTGTGCACAGGCCTGCGCGTACCTCCACGGGCTGGACCCGATCATTCTACATCGAGACATCAAGGCCGAGAACCTGCTCATCACCGAGACGTTCGTCTGTAAACTCAGCGACTTTGGGCTGTCGCGCAGCCTGCAACCCAACGCCAACGCGCAGACCATGTGTGGCACGCCGCGGTGGCTCGCGCCCGAGGTCTTCCGCGGCGAGGACTACTCGGAGAAGATCGACGTGTACTCGTACGGCATCGTGCTATGGTGAGACCTTGCTCTCCGACTGCGACTGCTACTGGTAGAGTGGGTGGTGCTAAACAGGACGTTGATGCTTGCAGGGAGCTCTTCTGCTTCAAGAAGCCGTATCTGGACCAGGACCCGATCAACTTGGCGTACATGGTGGCTCATGAGGAGCTGCGGCCGGAGCTGCTGGACCACATCCCGGACCCACTGCAGCGACTGATGCAGAAGTGTTGGGACGTGACGCCGCGCCACAGACCCACGTTCCCGACCATCATCCAGCAGCTCGAGGCCGCCAAGAGCTCCGTGCAGCTCAGTCTGGCCATCGACGTGGGGCGGTCGTACGCCGACGCACTCGCGGCGTTCCAGCGCCGCAGCAAGGTGCCTGCCAAGCCCTACGGGCTCACTTCCGGACGGATATGATAGGATATGACACACAGATGCAGTGTGCCGTGAAACGAGCTTCTGGATGATGGAGATCATCTGGATATCGAACCCAGTGATGTTTGCTGGAAGTGATTGTTGCCGTTCCGTTCCGTTCCTTACCGGTTTTGCGGAACTGTTGACGTCGAAAGAAATGTGCTCTGTAGCCATGTCTGTTCTACACAGGATGACACGCGCTCATCGACACGCCTTGCATCTCTGATCCCCTAATCTCTAAGCTGATGTCACCAGAACAACCCTATCCGCCTCCACTTACAAAACCCAAGTACTAGCGGACTCTCCAACACGGCGGCTGACGACGGCAACGTCAGGTTTGAACATTCAAGGGGCGTTTCGCTCTGCTCCCATTGGCCAAAATTAAAGTTCGCGTTGAAGATCTTGTCGCGTCGCTATCCGGGCCGATGCCGAAGTGAACGTGAACTCGGTCCCAAGTGATGGCGAAAACGCCAACAAACGCCAACGCCAACACCAACTCTGCCAACAAAACCCTCACAGCGACCATCTCATTCTGCAACGCGCCTCCTGCCGCCAACAGCTCACCTCCCCACCACATCCAATCCATCAGCCATGGCCGACTACCCGACTGCCGCCGCTAACGTCCGCGTGCTGGGCAACGTGAGCGACGCCTTCCGCCGCGTGCTCACGCCGGACGCGCTGCGCTTCCTCGGCTTCCTCCACGTCAACTTCGAGGCGCGCCGCCAGGAGCTGCTGGCCGCGCGTGTCGTCCGCCAGAAGGAGCTGGACGCCGGCGCGCTGCCAGACTTTCTTGCGGAGACCAAGTACATCCGCGAGGGCGAGTGGAAGGTGGCGTCCATCCCAGCGGACCTGGCTGACCGCCGCGTCGAGATCACGGGCCCAGTGGACCGCAAGATGGTCATCAACGCGCTCAACTCGGGCGCCAAGTGCTACATGGCGGACTTCGAGGACTCGACGGCGCCCACATGGTTCAACCAGGTCGACGGCCAGTACAACCTCATCGACGCCGTGCGTAAGACCATCTCGTATGTGCAGCCTCAGACGGGCAAGAAGTACGAGCTCAACGCCACCACGGCCACGCTGCTCGTGCGTCCGCGTGGCTGGCACCTGGACGAGGCCCACGTGCTGGTCAACAACCAGATCATGTCGGGCTCGCTCTTCGACTTCGGTCTCTTCTTCTTCCACAACGCGCACGAGCTGCTCAAGCGCGGATCGGGGCCGTACTTCTACCTGCCGAAGCTCGAGCACCACCTCGAGGCCAAGCTCTGGAACGATGTTTTCATCGCAGCCCAGAGCTACCTCTCCGTGCCGCGTGGCTCGATCCGAGCCACCGTGCTCATTGAGACCATCCTCGCGGTGTTCCAGATGGAGGAGATCCTGTACGAGCTGCGTGAGCACTCGTCGGGCCTGAACTGCGGCCGTTGGGACTACATCTTCTCGTACATCAAGAAGCTGCGCAACCACCCGCGCTTCGTGGTGCCAGACCGCTCGTCGGTCAGCATGACCACGCCGTTCATGGCCTCGTACGTGAAGCTGCTGATCCGCACGTGCCACAGCCGCGGCGCCCACGCCATGGGCGGCATGGCTGCGCAGATCCCAGTCAAGAACGACCCTGCTCTCAACGACAAGGTCATGGCTGCTGTCGCCGAGGACAAGGCCCGTGAGGCCATTGCTGGCCACGACGGCACGTGGGTCGCGCACCCAGGTCTCGTCAAGATCGCTCTGGATGAGTTCAACAAGCACATGCCGCAGCCAAACCAGATCTCGAAGGTGCCACGCGCCGAAGTGATCACGGGCGCTGACCTGATCGAGCCGCCAGTCGGCCCGATCACGTTCAAGGGCCTCGAGGAGAACATCGACGTGTCACTTGTGTACTCGGAGGCTTGGCTGCGCGGCAGCGGCTGCATCCCGCTCCACAACAAGATGGAGGACGCAGCCACGGCTGAGATCTCGCGTGCGCAGGTCTGGCAGTGGGTGCGCCACAACCAGAAGACGGTTGACGGCAAGCTGATCACCAAGGCCCTCGTGCTGCAGATCCTTGATGAGTGCGTCAAGCGACGATCGGTGAACGCCAAGGCTGGCAACAAGTGGGCGCTCGCCGGCTCGGTCGTGGGCAACATTCTCACGGCTGACGACATGGTCGACTTCCTCACGCTGCCGTGCTACCCACACATCGTGAAGCTCGGTGCCTCGCTGTAAACGCGACGCAGCAACTTCTACCAGAGTCTCGGGGCCAGTGAGTTGGACACCCTGGGATCATTTTCATTTTGAGAACACTACGCCGAAGGAGAAAAATAATATATTGGATTCGTGCTGATCGGTCAAGTATTATTGTATGGGTCTCCACCACATCTCCAAATAGGGCGATGTCTACTGTCCGTTCGTTCACCCGTTGAATGATCCGCCGTACATGGACGCCCGCAGCGAAGTCGTGGGATTGAGCGACGGGATGTTTCCGCTGGATCGCCGTGCGGCTCGCTCGTACTCTTCCTCTTGCAGGCGCCGCGCCTCTCGCTCAGCGATCAGCAGTTGCTCTCGGTCTTCCGCTAGCACCAACTCCCGCACGGTGTAGTCGTCGATGCGCTGCACTTTCTCGATCGGCACCTTGTGCTTGAGCTTGGGAAGCAGCCACAACATGGCGTTCGGATCGGCATAGGACTCGTACAGTCGTGGGTTGGTGATGGCCCGGAGGTTCGAGTACGGATCGATGAGGAAGATGAGATCTTGGCTGATGCCCACCTGCTCGTACGCGACCGAGTCGGTGGGGCGGTTGCCGAAGCCCGCGACGAAGACGGGGTGCTCCACGACGCGGCCGGCGTGGATGAGCGTGAGCTGGATCTCGTTCAGCACTTGGGCCTTGAACACGTGCGGGTTTTTGTTCACGACCTCAGTCAGCAACGCGCCGGTGAGTCCATTCGAGTTGGTGATCAGCGGGCCAGGAGGAAGCAAGTGAGCGTGCTGCTTAGCGTTCTCCAAGTGCACGCGTGACGCTGACGCCCAGTCGATGGGGCGTGCCGTCAGGTACAATATCCGCATATCGAGCTCGTGGAGCTTCATGAAGAAGTCACACGCGCCCTTGTGCAGGAAGTCGTACTGGCCAAGACGCAGCGTGCGGATGTGGCCTTCGACGTCGCTGATAGTGAGCGTGCCGTCGAGATCCGCGACGACCACAGACTCGTTCGGTCCCCACACGTGCAGACGGCTCTCCACGTAGCGGATCGTGTCGCTCGACTTCTGGAAATGCTCGAAGCGCACGAGATTCGGACGGTCTTCCAAGAGCTCGATGTTCGCAAAGTCTCCCTTCGGTGGCATGAGGCCGCCTGTCGTCAACAGTGATCAAAATCCGTCAGAGAAACAAAGGCAGATTCTGGGAAAGTCACGCAAGACGCACCCGTCGTGAAAGTGCAGCGTCCTCGCTCCTGCAGGACCATCTTCGTGGGCAGCTCCTTGCCATTCACCAACACGCGGACAGTGTCCCCCACGCCAGTGTAAACGTTCGACCGGAAGCGCGACCACCCGAACATGACCTAGAAGGGGGAGACGTCAAGAGTCAGACGATGAGTGCGCTCACCACAAGATATGGCGGAAGGACGAGTCGACGCACATGCCACGAGGTGGTGAAGAGCTGGTTGTCCGTGCTGCGGGCAGCGATGATATCGACCGAGTTACCCGAGTTCTTGAACTGAGGCGGCGGCGGCGACAGCGACATGCCGTTGAGGCGGAGATCGAGCGCCTGTGCGTACGCCTCGTCGCTCGGGTAAGACGACGGCGCGAGCGCGCGGGCGATAGCCTCGTCACTCTCGTAGGATATCGGGACGTCCGACGATACGGACGGGAACAGCACGAAGTCGTCCTCAGTCTCCGCTCCGCTGCTCATGCTGCTGTGCTTGTACACGTCCACTGGCACTGCGTCCGGTACGCTGGAGACACTCGTGGGCTTGAACACGTTGACCTCCTTGTGCGGCGCGGCCTGTGGGAAAAGCGTGAACGCCGTGGGTGACTCCACCTCCAGGACCTTTGGCGGGTGGACGACGGCGTCCGCGACATTCGCGCCAGCGTCCATGACGGGAGCAGGAGGCGGCCCAATGCCGAAGAGATCAAAGGCGTCGTCGTGGTCATGCGCATGCGCCGCGAAGCCCGCGGGCTTGACGACGCCAACGCCAACGCCGTCGTGAGTGTCCAGCGGATCCATCCTGCGTCGTTCTCTGGCTCGGCAGCTACACAGGCGCTGGTGTGGAGGCGGTGGCGCTACGGTGGCGGCGATGCGTCGCTGGCTCCGTCTATCTATATACACGCGCGGGTATGATACCTACGTACTTCTACGTAGAGACTTCCAGCACCTGAGCTGATCCTTCCAGCGAGTAGCGCGAATGGGGGCGACCCAGAATGGCAGACCTCAAGCTGCAGAGTGATGGTATTGAGATGCCACGCCAAAGAGAAGGGAAGCGTAATCGTACTTAGCGGGAGCGAAGTTAATTGCCTGAGTTGGTCAATACCCAAATAGAGGCCCTGGATGAATGATGGTCACTTCGGTTTGGGGGCAATTGGCGCGCACGCGGCGCCATGCGAGTTGCACCATGCGCAGGAGCCCTTCGCCTGGGGAGAGAGATCCACGGACAAATGCATGGTGAGTGAGTATGAACACGCTGTGGACGACGCATGAGGCCTCCGCACCTGTGACGGTGAGGCCGTTGGCGGTGAGAAACGGCGTGAAGATGAGGCAGAGTGGTCCGAGGAAGATCTGTGTGGGAGGCTGATCCAGCAATGTGAGAAGCCCCGAGATGAGCTTCACCAAAAGATCTGCATGCACACGTACGCTGAGGATACTCTGTACGTTGTCGAGCATGCTGAGCACCACGTGGATGTCCCTCGTCTGGTGGACTCCGATACGCGCGAGGCTGTTCATCCGTGAGGCGCCATCCAAATCCATGGCGATGATCGCGTTCTGGATACCCTTCGCTACGAGCGCGGCACTTGACACGATGAATAGTGAAGACTTGTCGTGTAGAGCGCCTTCTACAGCAGCAACAACGCAGTCCTGTGGGCATCCATCCCCATTAGATCCGCTGCAGGGTGAATGAGGAAGATGCACATCGACTCACTTCAAAAGTCCCTGAGGCTAAGCCTTGCGACTTGCTGTAGTCTGCACTGGGTCAAACGCAATACAGGTAAGCTACGGTCCAAGGGACAGAGTCATCGTTGGCAGACTACACTCACGTGGCGTCGTCCAGCAGCTCGTCGTCTCCCAAGAGCGTTGACATCTTGAGTCCTGGCGAGGCGCATGCTGCCGCCGCTTCTCTTCGCTCTTCGCGCTGGGTGACATCGTGCAGCGGGCGCGTGAACAAGTGCTCCGCCGCGCCGTCGGCTGCGTCCGCCGCCGCGAGAAGCCGCTTTAACCGCGGCATTTTTGTCTACTTAGAAAGTGAGCTGCTGCTAGGGCTCCCTCGTTTGAGTGACATCCCATTGTCACTATCTGGTCACGTAACGAAAGTTCGGTATCGACTCACTCTCGTCTCGGACCTCTCCATCATATCGGCGCAGTTGGGCTCCAGCGGGCGATGAGGATGCTGGGCCTGGGCGCGTTGTCGACGGCGCCGTTCGACGCGCACGAGCTGGACATGGACCAGCGCTCGTCGCTGTCGCTGGCCGATGCCTTCGCCTCGCTTGACGACGACGACCTCGCGCTGTCGACGGACGCCGGCAACGCCTCTCTGTCCACATCGCTCCCTACGAGCGACGGCCTCGACTTCCCTCTCGACGGGCTCTTCCGGTCGGTCTCTGACGGCGCCGCGCCGTCACTTGGAGGCGTCACCAGCGACGCGTACGACGCTATGCACCTCTCCATCAACGGCTACCGCAACGACCCGTTCTACTCGCGACCGCTGGCTCGCGACAGTCGCCGACGCACGGATCCAGTGTACCTGCGACAGAACTCCCTGCTTTCGGAGTTGCGGGGGTTCACACGCACGCAGGCGCAGTCGACAGAGCACGACCGACGCAAGGAGATGGAGCGCACGGAGCTGATCGAGATGATCCTGGAGTCCGTGGCGAGTGTGCCCATGGCGCTGCAGAAGATCAACACGAACCAGCGGCTGCGTGCGGCGCTCGAGCAGGAGATCGGCGGAAAGCACGCGCTGTTGAGTCGCTTCTTCGACTCGGAAGCCTCGAGAAACGACGGTCTCACGTTCGGCAGTGGAGATAATGACGCATCGGCTGTGTGGGCGGAGACAACTGTGCCGCTTGCTGGGTCGGAGGTGGAAGCGGAGGCGAGCGACGATGAAGAAAATAGTAGCGAGTACGACTCGGAGTACGAGAACGACCTCGCCGAAGCAGTGAACCAGTTGGTGATGACGGACGCGACGCTGTCGACGGCTGAACGCCAGATTTCAGCCCCCATCGTGATCAGCAGCAGCGCGAGCATCGACCATGCGTCCGCTCGGGCTTCCAACTCGCCTCACTCATCCACTTTTGGTGCTTCGCCCGGAGCGTACTCACAAGACGGAGAGCCGGCGGCCGCACTGTGGCCGCGTCAGCCTCACCAGTTCGCATTCACGCAGGAAGAAGAGGAAGAGGAGATTGGTGCTCGCGTGCAGGACGAAGTCTACTCGGAGATGGTGGCCTCCATGTGCGAAGATGAAAGTTTCCTCGAGGAGGACGAAGATCGTCACTTTGAAGGACTCGCGAAAGTATTTGAGATGGAGGACAGCGGACACGAAGAGGAGGACTCCGATGATGACGAAGAGAGCCACGACTTGGATTACGCGCATGCGCGACTGATCTTCGACAGCGTCAGCCCGACAGCGCGCCAGCTAGAAAGCGGTGTTGCAGAAATGGTTGATGAGGAGCAGCCTGATGACGAAGAAGAGGAGGATGTAGACGAAGACGAGGACGGCGAGCGTGAGTACGACGTGTTTGAGCTTCGCATTATCCGAGAAAAAGACCGCACAGGCTTTGAGGCCAACGAAGACTGGCGCCCGCGGATAGGAAGTCTCGTGGGAGCGAGGTATCGTGTGCAGTTGGAGATTGGCGAGGCCGTTTTCAGTCGCACGTACAAGTGTTTGGACGTTGAGACGGAAGAAGTGGTGTGCCTCAAGGTCATCAAGAACAGCAAGGAGTACTTCGACCAAGGAATCGACGAGATCCGTGTCCTGGAGTACATTTCGGAGCACTGCGACGTGGACGAAAGACACCTCGTGCAGCTGCTCGACTACTTCTACTTCCGCGAGCATCTCGTCATCGTCACGGAGGTAAGCGTTGTCCACTAAAGTCCTGCTGGAGCTGCTGTTGCTGACAGATCTGTGTCTGTGTGTTCTCTCTGCCTAGCTTCTTCGCGACAATCTGTACGAGTTCTCGAAGCTATTGCTCGAGCGAGGCCACATCAACTACTTCTCGATGCCACGGCTAAAGAAAGTCGCTATCGAAGTGCTCGAGGCGCTGGATACGCTTCACTCGATCGGGCTCGTGCACTGCGACCTCAAGCCTGAGAATATTCTCATCAGCAACTTCAACGAATGCAAGATCAAAGTCATCGACTTTGGATCAGCGTGCTTCGTCACCGACGAGCTCACGTCGTACGTGCAGTCCCGATCCTACCGAGCGCCTGAGGTCATTCTCGGACTTGGCTACGATCAGAAGATCGACGTGTGGTCGCTTGGCTGTGTGCTGGCGGAGCTGTTCACCGGTGAAGTGTTGTTCAAGAACGACTCGGAACAGTCGCTGCTCGAGCGGATCATCGGTGCGATCGGTGCGTACTCCCTTCTCAGGATATGCTCCTACTACTGAATGAGGCTAACGCAGTCGTTGTCTTTGCCACAGGACCGATTCCAGCGGATTTGCTGCTTGAAAACAGCGACCTGGAGCTGCAGTTCACCGAGAACCCAGTGTTTGCCATGGATCCGTCGACTGGCGACGGCGTGCTGTCGCTGCTCCACGCGCCGCTGCCATCTCTCGACGCGCTGGTCCAGACCAGTGACGCGCAGTTCCTCGACTTCCTCCGCTCGCTGCTCCAGATCCATCCGACCCAGCGGCTCTCGGCTGCTCAGGCACTGGACCACCCATGGCTGCAGACTGGCGTCTTTTCAAGATCCGGTTTCACAGGCAACGGCCAGGCTGAGATTCGCACTTAGAAGAAGATATGCTATTGCGGAGGCATTTACCGGTACTTTTACCGGTATTCGTCCTCCCAAGGGACAGTCACTTTTCAAACTCACACAGAAAATGCGAGGGAAAACGCCAGCGGCGACACTGGCGGAGAGCGAGATGGCGGCGCCGACGGCGGACGCACGGCGGCGCGGCGCAGCGGAGGACTTGGAGGATGCGGAGCAGGAACAGCAGACGACGGTGCGTGGCGTAGAGCAGCAGCGACGCGATGCGTGGGTAGATATGATAGGTAGTCGGTAGAGTGTAATGTGTGTGGATGCATGATGGAGTAACAGAAGAGAGCGATGAGGACGCATGCTGATGGAGAGGCCTGTGGACGTGGGCTGTGTGTGGCAGGCGAGCGACGGCTTTGCGTTCCAGATCAGCGACAAGTGGGCGCACTGCTACCCAGGCGAGGAGGTCGCCGTGGTCTCGATGGTGGACAAGCCGCCAGTGCCTCCTGCAGGTAGATAGACGCCCAGACGACTGGCGTTGGCGCCTTGACGACGCTTCGCATTGTACTGTTGTACTGACGGAGGCTGCGCGTGCTGTACTGTAGGCTACGTGCCGCTGCGATTGGGCGTGCACCACCAACTGGACGACTCGCAGCCGATGGAGGAGGAAGACGCCGCTGGGTGCGTCAGCCGTGTCGGTTGTGGTGGCTTGAGAGGCAGACGCTGGAGACTGACTGCTATGGCTCGATGATGTTTGTATCATCAGCTTCTCGCTGGACACGCTGCTGTGGAACGAGGAGCTTCTGGAGTCGCGTCTGGACGAGCTCACGGCCTGGACGCGGCCCGCGCCGCTGTCACTGAGAGACAAGCTCGACCGCATCAACTGGCTCGTAAACACCAAGTAATATAGCTGAACGCATCAAGACGACACAACGGACAGAGGCTCTCAGCCTCCAGGTATTGTGGGTGTGCTGAGGCTAACTATTTATGTCGTCGTCAGTTCAAGCCTGTCGCGAGTCGTGCAATCACCATCAGATCCAAGGCAACAACGTCGAAGTAGCTGCCAGCGACACCTCGCGCGACCATGACCAGCTTGCTCCTGCACTGGCTCAATGAGGAGCTCACGCTCCATCGCAAGGTCGACGTGCTAGAGCGTGACCTCTGCAACGGATACATCATGGCCGAGATCTTGCATCTCCATGGACTAGAAGGACACCTCGAGCGGTATGCAGACGATGGGGATCTGTCTACGCGAGTCACGAACCTCGAGCTTCTCGGGAAGGCCATGGCTGCTGGCGGACTAGGCGAGCTGAAGGCGTCGACGAAGCGGGAGATTCTAATGGAGAGTCGGTCAGCGATCCTGCAACTCTTACTACACATGAAGGAGACGCTAGAAGCACGAGGCAAGAAAATATCCACGGAAAAGCAGAAGCTCTCGAATGTCTCCAGCCGAGTGTACGAGCCACGGTCTCCGGTGACGGATCCTGCGCGCGTTATCCAAGATGTGGAAGAACGCTTCGTGAAGGAGACGTACAAACAGTACCAACCGAAGGAGGTTCGGTTCTACAAGGACATTAACAGCGTTGTTCACCTGCGCAAGTTCCCGCAAGCGCAGTGGCAAGCAGAAAACGAGCAGCTTGAGGTGAGCGATGCTTAGTTCTCCCACCGAGGGACTGACACTGACGGATGTATTCTCCCAATCGTAGCACGAAGAAACGATGGCGTCCGACAAAGCGCAACAAAGTTCCAATGGTATGGCTGCGTTGCGTGTGCATCTGAACGAGAAGCGTGCCTTCATGAAGGATTGGGACCAGCAGCGGCTCGAAAAGTGGCAGCACACGCAGGTTCGGTACTGCGTAATCCTTGGTCTACGCGTTCAGCGAAGCCCTTTCACTGACTGAGGTTTTTGAGCATAGAAACTGTACCAGGACGCTGAGCGAGTCGATCTACGACTGGAGCTGACGCTGGAAGAGCGAAAGCGCCGTTTTCATGAGGCAAAACTTGCCGAGATTCAAACTGATGCGAAAGAAGGGGTGGTTGGCTTCGAGAAGAATATGAACCGACTTGGCCTGGGAGGAAACAACGGAGGAGGATCAGAGCCGCCACTTCGCGCTATTCCTTCTTCGGACCCTGGGGCGCTCGCTCATTTCCACCGCCTCGAACAGCAAGTCGAGAACCTCGCTTTCCGACCGTCGAACAACGTTCAGATGATGAAGGAGCTGCGTGCTCGGCGCAAAGCACAATTAGCAGCAGAAAAAGATCGGCGTCTGCGTAGGATGAAGGCGGTCAGCGATGCGACAAAGGCTGCAGCTGAAATCTCCAAGGGCGCAGTAGGATCGTCGGGTCCCGCAAATGAAGAGGAGATGGTCACTTCAGTGAACGGTGAGCAGGAGAATCGTGAGACGCTAACGAAGCCAATCGTCATACAGGACGCATTTATCGAGGCAAACCGTGAGATTCTTGAAGCCAATTACACGCGACTTCGCGAACTCGGTACAACCAAGAGGGAAGGAGACAACGCAGAGTTGCAACGAATTCGACTAGAGAAACGAAGCAAAGCGTATCTGAAGAGCAAGGCTGACTGTCTCGAGATCGTCGATGAACTGATAGCGTTGACCATAGCGACAACTGAACGTGACTGCAGTGGCGATGAAGTCGCCATGCGCGAGTGGAAGAGTGCGTTGTGGTCAGAGCAGACGGCATCCAAGCACACCACAACTGCAGACGAGCTGAACTCTGAACATGACGAAGACGAAGTTCGGAACCTGACGGACACGTTTCTCGGTCTTTCGGGCGTGTGGGAAACTTGCCTCGGCATTTCGGATGGTGATTCAAGCTGTGAAAGATCGCAATCCGCCCCAGTGAGCAGCCGCATCGAAGAATTTATCCGCAGTGCTCTCGTCACCTCCCCGGAAGAAATGCTCAGCACCATCTGGACTCCGTTGAAAGACTTTCAGCTCGTGAGCGTCTATTCATCGGATGAGCGGGGCCACGCGGTTGCCCGACGTGTCGCTCTTGACCAGAGCCTGCACTATGTGAACGTTGATGAGCTCCTGGACGAATGCGTGAGTTGCAGTTACGATCCTGTGAAGCAAGCCGATATTGCAACCACCCTTGGAGACCGTGAGGTGAGTGGATGCCTACCTGTCTATTGAATCCGTCACGTTCTGATATCATTTGTGTCTCGCTAGCGGGATCTTGGAGCCTTTGGGCCAAAGATTACCGCCCTCCGACAGAAATCGTCACCGATTCCAGATTCACTCGTGGTGGATGTCGTCGTCGCTACAGTTGCCTTGTGCCAACCAAAGAACACGGCACCGACAGATGTAGAATGTGTTGATGATTCAGCGTCACCTGCGGAAGAAGGCGTTGGCTCTGACGGAGCTGCAGTCATCGAGCCAAGGGAAAGCCCACGTCGGATGGGCTGCTTGCTGCACAATTTCCCCAAGACGGTTGACGAGTGGAAGCTGTTCGAGCGCCTCATGGATGCAAATTCACAATCTCAAACAGACGACGAGGCGAAGGCGGCAAGAGCATCGAGTTTGGAAGCCGCTCTGGCAGGAGAAACAGGGCAATACGCCTCGAATATCGCAGCAGCTATCGTTATTTCCCAGTGGCAGCCACCGCAACCCACCCCCACGCCCGTATTATTGTCTCCGTCTTCATCGGGATCCGAGTTGCCATCGAGTGCCGCAGAGCGAAAGCGAACCGAGTCGACCAGCGGTAAGCGACAAGTCGTGGTTGACCCAGCGATTGCAACAGCGGAAGCTGAGCTTGAGGCGTTGGAGAAGCGGCAGCTAGTGGAAGACCTCTTTTCAAAAACGTCGCGAATCGTCAAGATCGACCAGGCCGAGATGCACGAGCGTGTGCTGCAAGAACTCGTTCATCTCTCGATCGACGTGTACGCCATTGAGAGTGCGAGACAGCAAGTAGGCGTGGCCATGGAGTGTCCGCCTTGTATCAACCTGCCTGATGCCATTCACCGCGCGCGCGAAGAACGCCGATCGAGTATGCCACTCGGCGTCCGAATCGCTTGGATGGTGGCAACGAAAGAGCTCGCGCTGAACGAGCAGTCGCTGATGGAGTTCGTGTTACGCCTGCAGCACCTTGAGGATGTCCGCGCCACGAATCTACGTCGCCTCTTTGGAATTGCATTCGAAGTACTCAAGAGAATCACTCGTACAGGCAGATCCAAGCAGCGAGAACTCGACCAAATACTCTGCCAGATAGCACCACAATGCGAGTTGACACTGGAAAAAGCGGACAAGATGCTCCAATCCAAGTCAAGCAAGTCCGAGAAGGCGCTCACAGCGGTTGAAGTCGAGTTGGGCGACGCGATCGACCACCGTCGTCTCATCGCCCATCGCTTCATTGACGAAGTGGAAGAGGAAGGCAAGTCAGAGACTCCTCCTATTCTGTCGCTGGTTGCTCCGTGGTTGCAAGTCCTTCCGCGCGTGTGCCTCGAGCTGAAGGAGTTCGTCGTGGACGTCGTGAACCTGCTTCGTACAGACTTTTACGAGCAGTTTTCGTTTCTCCGATCCGACGCTCGAGAGGTCTTTCCAGTCGGGCTGGAGTGCCACGTTTTGAAGACGATCGAGGCGGCTGTCGAGGACATCGATCGCGCATGTGCTGACAGCGGTCTCAGATACTCACTGCTTCCAGAGGTATGGCGTCTCGTCGACCAGATCGCAACCACCAGAAATACTGACATGACTCCGCACTCGCCATTGTACGATTTGGCCGAACGTGCGATTGCGAGAGATCTGGTGATCCACGCCTTGCGGCGGTGCGACGCTGTGCTACGATGGTCAGCTGCCTTGGTCGTGAATGTGCAGGCCACGTATGCGAGCGATGTGAAATTCATGCGAGAGTATGTCAGTCGGGAGGTCCAGACAAGCAATCGTACTGTTACACGTGTCATCAAGCACCTCGCGACGACGGGGTCCGCGAAGTGGCCTCAGCTATCGAGTGGATTGGACGCATCCATGATGCTCCGCTCACGACCTAGCGTATCACGACACCACCAGGCAGCATTTCTATCCACTGCTCAACTGGAGACGCTCGTTGCGGAACTTCGACGCGTTGAGGACGCTTCTGGCTCGCATCTGATGTCGCTGCCCCGAGAGCAGTTCGTTGCAACGGCCTTCGACGTCGCCACGCGATACGGATTCCCGCAACCGTGGCTGGACACCGAGTCCCTAGCGCGTGTGGCGATGGTGTGGTCCAGCGCCTCGCAGGGGAGCCGTGTGCCATGGCGGCGAATCGTTTTCGCTTTGATCTGCACGCAGTTCACAGGCTTTCCGTCTGTTCAGGACGTCTGCAGCTTCGCGAGCCAGGCAGGAAAGCCGACGGACTCGCTGACTGACCAGGCCATCACACTGGACGACTTCCACTTGGGTGTCACGCTGTGGTTCGAGACCGACAGCAGCAGTCGGGGGCCTACGGCACGGTGGAAGACGTTGCTAATGTCTCTCGTTGCAGAGAACTCCAGCTCGTGCACAGCGAGCGTGATGGCATTGGCCCTCCTGCTCTGCATCTCACCGGCGCACCCATCGGAGATCCGTGCAGATCTCGCTAGCTCGACACTACCAGGCTCTTCTCGTGGTATCAGTCGCGCCTTCGCCGTGCTGTCGCGTTGCCAATCAGGCGAGAGAGCCTCGGAAGTTGGCGTCACAGAGCTAACTCAGTTTGTGCGTCTCGCGCAGGTCGACGTCGACTCGGATCTTCTCTCATCCGCCGCTTCCATCCACAGAGGCGGCACCGACGGGGACTGTCGGCCATGGCGAGCCCACGAAAGCCGCGATTTCCTGAGCTTCTGCGACGCCTATGATCCCTCCATTGCGCATCACTTCACGGTGCACGACACCTTCGCTGCGTTACTGAACGAAGATATGGTGTGATGCTACAGCGGTTTCTCTCTCTCTCTCTCTTGCAGTGATATTAGTAAATACTCTTTCTTTCATCTATCGTGTCACCCTCGGGTCTTCGGCCTTGCCGCGCACACTGAAGTCCACGGACTTGCCCTCTGCCACGCTCTCGACGCTCTCGTCGCTGCTCGAGTCCTCAGCGTCAGCGTCGTCTTCGTCCGCATGCTGCTGCTCCTGCAGCGGCTTCTTGCGGATCACGTCGGCGTACAGCGAGTGCGCGAACACGCCCGTGACGAGCCCCACAACGCAGGCCGAGCGCAGGCTACGCGCGTACTTGAGCGCCAGCAGCGCGGCCACGACGCCGCCCGAGCACTTGACGGCTGTCTCCACACGCGGCCGCGTCTGCACCTGCGACAGCGCATGGCCCGAGGCGCTGACCAGCGACGCCGCCACGCGCCACCACGCGTCCAGCAGCATCGACGGAGAAGACGAGTCCATGGTGCGCGAGTGGCTGCTGCGGCTGCGCAGCAGCTCCCTCCGCGGACGCTGCGCCATCCCACGTCACTGCGTTCGTAGTTCCTCGAATGGGACGGGACGAAGAGCTCTCGTTCTTACTCACACTGGACGGAATGATGTCACTAAAAGAGAATCAGACGTGTGCTCCGAATAGAAGACGGTCTGCAGTTGGGAGGCCACTAAAGCGGGGTTTCGCAGTGGGCTTTTCAGGAGGGAAGCTTATCTGATGGAGAAGATGGCGACGCCGGACGGGGACACCGCCGCGGAGACCGCCGCGCGCGAGTGCAGCCACTACCGCAGGGGCTGCCGCGTGCAGGCCGCGTGCTGCCAGGAGTGGGTGGGCTGTCGGCTGTGCCACAACGCCAAGTTCCCGGACCATGAGATCGACCGCCACGCTATCCGCCAAATGCAGTGTCTCTCGTGCGACACCGTGCAGCCTGTGAGTGGAGGAGACTGCCACTGCCACGTAGCTATCGCGTGCCTGGGTACTGACACTATCTCTCCCTCTCTCTCTATGTGTCTGTGTGTGGTGTTGATGGTTGCTGTAGTGCGCGCGTGAGTGCGTCCAGTGTAAGGCCGTCATGGGCGAGTACTTCTGCGGCGTCTGCAATCTGTTCGACGACGACGGGCCCAGCAAGCAGATCTTCCACTGCGATGATTGCGGCATCTGCCGCGTGGGCGGCCGCGAGAACTACTACCACTGCTCCAAGTGCTGCGGCTGCTACCCGCACTCGCTCAACAACAAGCACCGCTGCGTGGACGGCTCCATGCACCGCGAGTGCGCCATTTGCCTCGAGGTGACTTTCGACTCGATCGAGAGCGTCAACGTCATGCCCTGTGGCCACGTGCTGCACCACTCGTGTTGGCTCAAGTACATCCGCTACGGGTGCGTGAGCTGTGCATCCTGTCTTCCTCGTGGTGTGCTCTGACATGTCTTGGCTTAGGAACATTGTGTGCCCGACTTGCCGTACACGACTCGTGCCTCCGAGCCACGAAGAGGACGCTGCGCCGCCCGATGGAGAAGATGGCGATGACGACGAGAGCGGTGACAGTGACAGCGGGCTGAGCGATGTCGGTGACGAAGTGAGTGAGGAAAGCGAGAGCGAAGACGACGACGACAATCTCGGCGAGTTTTCGGACGCCGCGGCCGAGAGTTTCATCCGCAGCGTCAACGACATGCTTCGAACGGCGTTTGATCCAGAAACGCTGTTCCGAAACAACGACAACGAAGATGCCGCCAACGTGCTGATCGACAGCAGTGAAGAGGAAGACGAGGACGGATCCGTCACGCTGTAGCGTAGGACACGCTCACAAAAATAAAGATGCTCTTCGGAAGAACGGCCATCTTCTCATTGATGCCACAGATAGAAGATTCGCTCGCAAAATCGACACCAACTTCTAATGCTTGGACTGCTTCCTTCCTGTTACTAATCGTAAATACTACCACTTCCTACGCTTCTCGCACGCCACGCCGGACACGCCTCACAATAAATACGCGCTCGTCTCCGTCTTGTCACCACTTCACAATCAACATGCTGGCCACTCTTCATCTGAGCTCCTGCTTCTCATCTTCTCTTCAGTCGCACGTGAGAAACACGGGCTGCTCCAGCAGCGACGCCGATTTGCAGTCCAGCGAGCAGTAGTCGCGGTAGGGCGTCACGCCCGCGACGAAGCTGCGCTCGCACATCTGGCACTGCCGCCACTCTACGCGCACATCCGCGCCGTCGCTCAGGGCCTTCCGCCGCAGGCCGTGCGCGTGGCGCCCAGTCCATTCCGTGGGCACGTCGGCTGTGGTCGCGAAAGATCCGCAGAGTCGCGAGCTGGCGTCCGATCGCCGACTCGCGCCCGCCAGCGCCACGGGCCGTAGCATGCGTGCTTCTTCGTGCTTGGGCGGCAGGCCGCGCAGTCTGCGCACCCACTCCCGTGTCGTCTCCGTGAACCCCGCGCCGCCCATGATCCCTGTATGTCTCGCTTGTGGTTATGCGCGACTGATGTTTCTAAAAATCGAAAATGCCTGCTTCTGGGTGGCTGTTGGCGGGCTGAATGGACGCGGATCTGTTTGCTATTGTATTGTAATGAGTGTGTCTGCGACGCCAGACGGACTGACGGCGCGCCATCACAGAAGCTTCACCTCACGCCGCATCTTCAAGCGGACGGGCCGGGGAATCCGCGCAGCTGCGGAAGGCGGCGGCGGAACTCGGAAAGGGCCGCGCTGACCAATCACGACCCATCATCTCAGGAGCTCCGTTTGTGCAAGAGTGATGGTCCGTACGCTCGACGTCACCAGCGACTCGTGGGGTCAAAACCATTTCCATTGTGCCATCGTGGTCGCCACGGTGGCGAGCCAATACTGAACAGTACCACACATGCCGCCACGCCACCAGGAGAAAACCCTTGCAACGACTTGCATGTAGCCATCCGCGTGGTCCTCTCGCGCGGACATGACCCTAATCTGGGTACAGCTCCACAAGAACCTTCGCACTACGGGTTTCCCATTCGCTGAAAATGAAGGTGACGTCTGATTAGTGGATAATGAGTCTCTGATGACTTCTTATTGGCTATAATTCATGTGGCTCTATAGCTCTTGCGCATGTAGTGCGCGTCCGTTGGATTTCTGTGTGTGGTTCGTGTTTCCCCGCCGACACCAGCAGCTCATTCAGATCGCAAGTTGCCCGTACGTAAGTAGAAGGAACTCGCCTGAAGATGTCGACGCCCGCGCCACGCTCGCTGCCGGAGCGCATCTCGTTCCCGGACGAGGAGCTCAAGATCCTGGAGCTGTGGGAGGAGCTGCGCGCGTTCCAGAAGTCGCTCGAACTCTCGGAAGGCCGCAAGCCGTTCACGTTCTACGACGGCCCGCCGTTCGCCACTGGTCTGCCGCACCACGGCCACTTGCTGGCCGGCACCATTAAGGACACGGTCACGCGATTCGCGCACCAGACCGGCCACTACGTGGAGCGCCGCTTCGGATGGGACTGCCACGGTCTGCCTGTTGAGAATGAGATGAACAAGATGCTGGGCGTGACCACCAAGGACCAGGTCATCGAGATGGGCATCGCCAAGTACAACGCCGAGTGCCGCGGCATCGTGCAACGCTACACGAAGGAGTGGGAGCGCACGGTCAAGCGCATCGGCCGCTGGATCGACACGGAGAACGACTACAAGACCATGGACCCGTCGTTCATGGAGTCGGTCTGGAACGTCTTCCAGACCATCTTCGACAAGGGGCTCGTGTACCGCGGATACAAGATCCTGCCGTACTCGACGGGCTGCACCACGTCGCTGTCCAACTTCGAGGCCAACTCGGACTACCGCGACACGCCCGACCCGTCCGTGGTCGTGAGCTTCCCGATCATCGGCGACGCCGATGGCACGGCGCTGCTGGCCTGGACCACGACGCCGTGGACGCTGCCGTCCAACTTGGCGCTGTGTGTTAACGAAGGCTTCGACTACGTCAAGGTCAAGGATCTCAAGAGCGGCCAGTTCTACATCGTGGGCGAGTCGCGCCTCGTGCAGATCTACCCGAAGATGGACAAGAAGGGCTACAAGGGCGGCGAGTTTGAGATCGTCGAGAAGTTCAAGGGCTCGACGCTCGTGGGTAAGCAGTACGAGCCGCTGTTCGACTGCTTCAAGGACTGGCCGAGCGCCTTCCGCGTGCTCTCGGACAACTACGTCACGGACAGCAACGGCACGGGCATTGTGCACCAGGCGCCGACTTTCGGTGAGGACGATTACCGCGTGTGCGTCAAGAACAACGTGTGCGACAAGTTCGATCTGCCAGACCCGCTGAACGCCGACGGTCGCTTCACGGACGCCGTGCCGTTCGTCAAGGGCCTCCACGTCAAGGAGGCGGACGACGTGATCTGCAAGGCCCTGAAGGACAAGGGCCGTCTCATCTCCAAGCAGACCATTGTCCACAGTTACCCGTTCTGCTACCGCTCGGGCACGCCGCTCATCTACCGTGCCGTGCCTGGCTGGTTCGTCAACGTCGAGAAGATCCGCGACCGCATCGTGGAGAACAACCGTCAGACGCACTGGGTGCCGGCGTTCGTGAAGGAGAAGCGTTTCCACAACTGGCTCGTGGACGGCAAGGACTGGAACATCTCGCGTGGCCGCTTCTGGGGCACGCCGCTGCCGCTCTGGGTCAGCGACGACTACGAGGAAGTCGTGTGCGTTGGCTCGGTGGAGGAGCTCGAGAAGCTCTCCGGCGAGAAGGTGTCGGATCTGCACCGTGAGTTCATCGACCACATCACGATCCCGTCGAAGCAGGGCAAGGGCGTGCTGCGTCGCGTGGAGGAGGTCTTTGACTGTTGGTTCGAGAGTGGCTCGATGCCATACGCGCAGCAGCACTACCCGTTCGAGAACAAGGAGAAGTTCGAGGCTGGCTTCCCTGCCGACTTCATCGCCGAGGGTCTGGACCAGACCCGTGGCTGGTTCTACACGCTCATGGTCATCTCCACGGCTCTTTTCGACAAGCCGGCGTTCAAGAACGTGATCGTGAACGGTCTGGTGCTGTCTGAGGACGGTCGCAAGATGAGTAAGAGTCTGCGCAACTACGCGGACCCTGTTGAGATCTTCGAGCGCTACGGTGCGGACGCCCTGCGTCTCTACCTCATCAACTCACCAGTCGTGCGCGCCGAGCCGCTCAAGTTCGTCGAGGGCGGTGTGCTGAACGTGATCAAGGACCTGTTCCTGCCGTGGTTCAACTCGGCCCGTTTCTTTGCCCAGAACGCCTCTCGTCTCGAGGAGGCCACTGGCGTGAGCTTTGTGCCATCGTCGGCCGCGGCACTCGCGTCCACCAACGTCATGGACTCGTGGATCATTGCCGCGCTGCACAACCTCATCAAGTTCGTGCACACGGAGATGGCGGCGTACCGCCTGTACACGGTCGTGCCGCGTCTTGTCGAGTTCATCGACCAGCTCACCAAGTGGTACGTGCGTCTCAACCGCCCGCGTTTGAAGGGCAGCGAGAGCAACGAGGACGCGCACGTCGCGCTGTCGGCGCTGTACGAGGTGCTTTACACGCTCAGCAAGCTCATGGCGCCGTTCACGCCGTTCTTCGCCGAGTACATGTACCAGTTCCTGCGCCAGTTCCACCCGAACGTGGCCAACAACGTCACTGGTCTGGCTGAGGACGACGACGGTGCTGCCAAGAGTGTGCACTTCTTGATGGTGCCAAACTTTGACGTGTCGCGTGTTGACGAGGGCGTGGAGCTCAAGATGAAGAACCTGCAGACGGTGGTCGAGATCGGCCGTGTGGTGCGTGAGCGCCGCACGATCTCGCTCAAGAACCCTGTGCGCAAGGTCGTCGTCGTGTCGAGCGACGCGTCGACCATCGCTGGCCTCAAGACGCTGGAGGCGTACATCCACGACGAGCTGAACATGCGCGAGCTCGAGTTCACGCAGAACGACAAGGAGTGGTGTGTGCTCAAGGCCGAGGCCAACATGAAGGCCCTTGGCCGTCGTCTGGGCAAGGCTCTGAGCGCCGTGAAGAAGACGGTGGAGGCTTTGACCCACGACGAGGTCCAGGCGTTCCTCACCACCAAGAAGATCACGGTGGATGGCCACGAGCTCACCGAAGACGACCTTGTCGTCAAGCGCGAGTTCAAGGGTGACAAGACCATCTACGAAGCCGACGTGTCGACGGACGGCAACCTCACGGTCGTCATCGACACGCGCGAGGACGAGAACCTGAAGCTGCAGGGTCTGGCGCGTGAGTTCATCACGCGCACGCAGAAGCTGCGCAAGAAGGCCGGTCTCGAGCTCCAGGACAAGATCCAGGTGTACTTCGAGGAGGCCGCTGGCAGCACCACCATCTCCACTTCCATCCAGACCTTCGTGGGCATGATCGCGACCACGCTGGGCACGTCACCAGCGCCACTGGCGCTCAAGCCAGCGCACAGTGTGACCATCATCAAGGAGGAAGCCCAGTACGCGGGCTCGTCGGTGTCGATTGTCGTGACGCGTCCGTCGGTGTTCTTCGCGGCCGATGACGTGCTCGCCAAGGCCTCGAAGGTTCCAGTGGAGGACGCCAAGGCGTTCGTGGCGTCGATGGACTACGCGGACGTGAAGGCGGCGCTCGCGGCCAACGCCAGCTTGAGCTTCCAGGTGCTGGAGGAGAAGGCGACGTTCGTGCAGGGCACGCACGTGTTCCTGGACGCCAAGGAGCTGGTGGCGGCCACCAAGCAGAGCGAGCTGGCGTGGCTCACGCAGGCGTAAGCAGCATCAGTAGTGCAGGACGATTCGTAGTGGTAAAGCAAGGATGAATTTCACAAGGCAGGTTGCATGTTGCGTCGTTGGTTTAGCTCGTTCGTCATTTGGTATTTGAGTTAACGTTACCGTTGGTTTTGAGGCGTTGATGGCACTCTCAACGAGAAAGACGGACGAGCGGAGCGGTGGGGGAATAATATTAGGCGGCACTACGGACGATGGACGGACGAAGCAGCGTGGCTCAGGCGTGGTTAAACTTGGCCGAGAGATAGTCGTAGAGCACAAGCACGATGCCGAACTGCGGCGCGATGCGGCCCACGCGAGGCCCCCAGCCAGCGAACAGCGCGCCCATGCCTCCTTCGGCGTGGACGGCGCGCAGCGTCTCGACGAACCCGTGGGTCGTGGCGTTGCGCGACTGCATGCGGGTCTTGAGCACATCCAGCGGCGTGGAGAAGAAGGCAGCGGGGATGCCAGCCGACGACGCTGCCAGCATGGACACTCCCAGGGACGCCTCTCCATCGGCGAGCCCCAGTTTCTTCTTCGAGTAGTCGTAGAGTGTAAAGTAAGTGGCTGCGAACATGACATCACGGGCGAAGCACGCACTGTAGCCGCGGTACACGCCCTGCAGCCCCAGCTCGCGAATGACGCCCACAGCATTGAGCGAGCTGTCGATCTGCATGCGGACTTTGACGATCTCGACGGGATTCATGACCACCGACTGCGTGACTCCGGAAGACGCGGCCGACGCGAACGACGCGACGAACGTCGACGGGTCCTCGAAGAGGCCCTTGACGTACTCGCGCGTGGCCAACGAGATGGCCTTGTCAGGGATCGTGCCCAGCAACTGCGGGCCGAGGCCCTTGTAGAACGACACGGCGCCCTCGTGCTTGAGGATGTTCTGCAGCACCTGCACGGCCGACGTGGACACGCGGCTGTGTTGCATGCGCGTCTTAACCACATCCACAGGGTACACGGCGATGATGCCGCCCATGCCGGCGGTGGCGCCGATCCACAGCGACTGGAAGACGCTAGGTGCGTGCGCGCGCGAGTGTGCCGTGGCGGCCGGCAGTCCCACGGTCTTGTGGCGGCGCAGGTGGTCCATGTTGGTGGTGGCGTTGGCGGCGGTCTGCATGCTGGTGGAGGCGGAGGCGACTGAGATACTAAAGCTGCGGAGGAGAGAGAGGAGAGACCGACGGGCGGAGGCGCGAACGGAGGAGAGCGATGCACAAACACACTCGGGTGCGTGATGCAAATTCCGCCGAGAGGAAGCAGTCAGCGCAGAGCCAGGCGACGCTGCTGCTTGGTCGACTCGAGTGGAGAATGGAACGCGACGCGATTGCGCAGTCGACGGCGAGTCGGAGAATGAGGCGGATGGAAATGAGACCGAAGGACGCGTCACGGGGCGCGCGGGCGTGACGCATCCATCTCCATGTATGAGTTCCGCCAGAGACACGGCTGGATGGCTGCTGACGTAGCTGCTGAGTGGCGAGTTCGTTTGACAATGGTGTCGACGGCGCGACGTCACTGGTCGGGCTGAGCGTCGGAACACCCAATCAGCGCCTCCCATTGGTTCGAGCCGGAGCGTCACTAGCAAAGACAGCCAATCAGAGGAGAGGACTTCGGTGCCAGCTGAACCAGAGCAGATTTTCGATATTCGCCTGTGTTTTCCCATACATCAGCGAAATGAATATTCGAAAAACGTGGATAAATACCGAAAATCAGACGAGATCAAGGGGTGGGGCAGGAGCGATCCAACTGACCCACACTTCGCAGTTCCGGTGTGAGGCCAGTCAGTCTGGGCCGCTCCACATTTTGTGAGACAGTCTTAGCGTGGACCACATGTACTCAGTGAATCTGATCCATGTCTGATCCACTCAGAGACCAGGCCGCGCGTCAACTCCTCGTCGCGGAAGAGCTCCATCCGACTGCGTGATTCACGCACCGTGAAGCATCAACTGCATCGACTACTGTAGGTACGCGACGACCATGGTCTCGTCCGACATGTTCTCGGGGCTCATCTACCAGATGGTGGTGATCTCGCCGGCCGTGTCCTGGATCCTCTCGCCGGGCCGCTTCTCGCCGCGCCAGGGCTTCCTCTACGCCGTCGGCTTCCTCGTACTCATGGCCGCCATCACCATCGGCCTGCAGGTATCGGAGCAGGCCTCCAACTTCTACAGCGTGGTCGGCGTGCCACGCGGCGCCGTGCTCAGCGACATCAAGAAGGCCTTCCGCGTGCGCTCCGTCGACCTCCATCCTGACAAGAATCCGTCGCCCACGGCGGCCGCTGAGTTCAGCCGCCTGCGCCTCGCCTTCGACGTGCTGGGCGACGCCGACAAGCGCGTGCTGTACGATCTGTATGGAGAGAGCGCGATCGAGAAGGAGCGCCAGGCGCTGCTGGTCGAGACGCTCATCAACGCGCTGTCCTACTACGGCTTCTGGTCCGTGCTCACGTTCGTGCTCACACTCAGCGCCAACGCCCGCGACGCGCGCGCATGGACCTATGTTGGCGTCGTGCTGCTGTTCATCACGGAACTCAACCTGCAGTTTGCGGGCGCGACGCTGCCAGCAAAGTTCTTCCCTTACATGACCATCTACGAGTTCGTGCAGATGCTGCGCGCCGCGTTCCCGCTGTTCGTGAACGGCGCGCGAGCCATCGGCGGCTACTACTACCGCGACATCGTTGCGGAGAACTTTATGCTCGGGATCGAACTGCTCAAGAGCAACAAGGTACGTCTCGCTCTTGGTATGACATGGATGACTGTGTGGGTCCCTATAGGCTGATGATGATCTCTCCATGTGTCCAGGCCATTTTGCTGTCGATGCGCGAGCTGCAGGGCGAAGTCGCGTCGTCGCGGCGCCGCAATGAGCAGCACGCGGCTGGCAAGGTCGTGACGGGCGAGTCTCTGCCAGCGGCGGCGCGGAAGCGTCTCAAGTTCAACAAGGAGTCTGCTTCGAGCGCCGTGAACTCGTCCATCGGCAAGCAGCAGCAGCCGCAGGCGGACGAGTCCGAGTCGTGGACACCCGAGGAGCAGGAGCTGCACATGCCCAAGCCGCAGGTGCAGCCGCCCACCAAGCTGCAGATCCCGAGCTTCGTGTACTTCGTCGTGATGTATTTCGCGCTCAACTACTTTTTCAACTAACGTGCGGGGCCCGAAATACATAGATGTCCGTGCTGAAAGCTATATCTTGATAACCCACGGCAGGTGGTCGAGATCCACGTTGCCGCCGGAGATCACGACACCAATGTTGACCACGCGCTTGCCTGCCGCCAGAGTCTCAAGTGGCAGCTTGTGGCAGATCGCGGCGGCTGTCGACGTCGCGCCGCTCGGCTCCACCACCTAACAAAGAGACAGGGAAATAGACACAGACTCAGTGAATGAGACGCCGGAGACATGAGCTGGAGGACGATTGACGCACCACTTTCATGCGCTCCCACATCAGCCGCATGGTCGATACGATGTCTTCGTCCGACACCAGAACGATGTCGTCCACGAGGTCGCGGATCACGGGGAAGTTGTTCTCGCCCAGCGTCGTGCGCAGCCCGTCGGCGACTGTGTTGGGTGGCGTCACGTGGCCCTGAAGTCGCTTGGACGTGAAGCTCGCGTGCGCGTCTGCGGCACCCTCAGGCTCCACACCAAACACTTTGATTGCAGGGTTTGTGGACTTGACTGCCATGGCCGTCCCAGAGCACAAGCCACCGCCGCCCACAGGAACCAGCACTGCGTCCAACTGCGTCGCGTACTGCTCCTGGACTTGGCTGAGCAGCTCCAGCGCCGCCGTTCCCTGGCCGCTCATGACGTCCGGAGCGTCCGATGGGTGGATGAAGTGGCCTTTCGTACGCTTCTCCCACTCAGCCGCGACAGCCTCGCGGGACGCTGGAGTGGGGTCCGACAGCACGACCTGCGCGCCGTAGCCACGCACGGCATTCTGCTTCACGGTCGGCGCATTGCTCGGCTACTTGCATGCGTGTTATGTCAGCGCCAAAACAATAACCAACATCCTTTGTGGGCAGGAGACACAAACGCACCATGATGATGACGGCCTTGCAGCCGGCATCGCGAGCCGCCAGCGCCACGGCCTGCGCGTGGTTGCCGCTCGAATGCGTGAGGAACGTGAGCGGCTCCTGCGCGTCATCACTGACACTTTCCATCACCTTCTTGACGGCGTTGGTGGCGCCACGGTACTTGAACGCGCCGACCATCTGCAGGTTCTCGCACTTGAAGAACAGACGCACTTGCACGTCATTTGCCTCATCCCCAGAGGACGCGATGGCGTCCAATGCGCTGCACGTGAGCACGGGCGTGCGGTGGGCGAGTCCCTCGATGCGCTTGGCGGCCTCCTGGATGCTGGCAAGCGAGATGGCGTACGGCGTGCCGTCGTGCTGCGTGATGGCGTCGGCTTGCGGCATGATTGAGGAATCCAAGGCAGAGAGAGAAAGACAGCAAAGGAGAGAGTGATGGTCAGAGTGCGAGCAGCTCACCACACAGAAGATGTCTGGATTAGACGGCACATGGCTACATTCGAGAGCGCGTCGCCATTGTCGATGCCACGGTTCTAGAGGGAGGAATGGAAGGGATCTCACGGCGTGGAGAGCCACGGCAACTGGTCCAGGTCGACGTTGCCGCCCGAGATGATGATGCCGACGTTCACGACGAGCTTACCGGCCGCCAGACTCGCGAGCGGCAGCTTATGGCTCAGCACACTCGCCACGGGCACGGCCCCGCTTGGCTCTACGACCTACATGGTTGCATGGGGCCTGGTCAGTAAGCTACAAGGCCGTCAGCACATGGAAGGTAGGCAACAAACCATCTTCATGCGTTCCCACACGAGCCGCATGGCCGCGATGATCTCGTCCTCCGACACCAGCAGCACGTCGTCAACCAGGTCGCGGATGACAGGGAAGTTCTTCGTGCCCAGCACAGAGCGCAGGCCGTCGGCGATGGTGCTAGGCGTGGTCGTGTGGCCCTTGAGCTCCTTGGCTTGGTGACTCGCGTTCGCGTCGGCAGCTCCAGCAGGCTCCACACCAAACACCTTCGTGGTGGGGTGGGTCGACTTGACGGCCATCGCCGTGCCTGCGCACAGGCCGCCGCCACCAACAGGCACGAGGACTGCGTCCAACTCCAAGACACCAAACTGCTCCTTGACTTGGTCAAGCAGCTCCAGTGCCGCGGTGCCCTGTCCGCTCATGACGTCGGCGTCGTTGGACGGGTGAATGAAGAACCCATGCGTGCGTTCGACCCACTCGGCGGCCACAGCCTCCCGCGACTCGATCGTCCAGTCGGAGAACTCCACCTGCGCTCCGTAGCCACGCACTGCATTCAGCTTGACGACTGGCGCATTCGTTGGCTACAGTCACACCAGGTGATTATCAGTTGGAGGAAGCTTCACTACTGTCCCAATACTAGGAGATCAACTGAAGTGATACCATCACGATGATGGCCTCGCAGCCTGCGTCTCGCGCCGCCAGCGCCACTGCCTGCGCGTGGTTGCCGCTCGACTGCGTAACGAACGTGCGGCTTCCGCTCTCGGTTTCTAGCGCCTTCTTGACGGCGTTCGTGGCGCCGCGGTACTTGAACGCGCCGACCTTCTGCAGGTTTTCACACTTGAAGAACAGACGCACTTGCACGTCATCATCAGACGCCATGGCGTCCAATGCGCTGCACGTGAGCACGGGCGTGCGGTGGGCGAGTCCCTTGAGGCGCTGGGCGGCCTCCTGGATGCTGGCAAGCGAGATGGCGTACCGCGTAGCGTCCGAGTGCGTCATGACAGTTGCCGCCGTGGTGAATTGGAGACTGACGCTGGGAGGAATACCTGTACCGGTGTGTCAGGTGAGACCTCGGTGGCACGGCAAGCAATCACTCTCGCGATTGACACGCTGTCTGCGAGTGCTGGTTGCCTGTCCGTCACCATTGATGACGCGCCACGGGAATCTACGGGTGGCTGTGGTCTCCAATAAGGGTGAGTGAGTTGTAGCTGCACAAGTACCGGTACATGCATTCCGTGTTACAGTGTCTCTCTGTGCGTGCGTGACAGGCAACGGCTACGACCATGACATGCTGCCATGGCCTCACTGCAGCTCGTCCTCCAGAAAACTGTACTCGAACGTGAACTCGGTCTTGATCCGCTGACACCAGCCCGTCTCATAGTCAAAGTACACGAACGTGCCCTGCTCGTAATCTTCTCCTGTGACCTGCGGCTCTTCATGGCGCTTGAACCAAGTCTTGTACTTCTTGTGGTAGCCCCATGTTCGTCGTTTCAGTTCTCGTGCCGCCAGGTACTGCTGGTACGAGCCCTGTTGGTAGTAGAAAATGAAAAACAACGTGTCCACGTCCAGCTTCTCGAAGATAGCCGAGTTGTCAAACAGCGTCGTCGGAGCTGACGGGAATGCCGCCGGCGCAGGGTACGGATTACGTGGCGCGTATCGGTTCACCTTCTCCGAGTCTCGGCTGTCTGGGATGAACATAAAGCTTTCGTCGATCATGCGAAGAATTTGTCGCTGCTCCTCTGTCAGCGGCGGTGGCTCGTCGATCACAAGTGGCGGCAACGGAGTCAACGAGCTGCTCAGGAGGGAAGCCATTCTCGGCTGTGGCGATGGCGTAGACGCCACCGTCGACGGCGCTGGCGACTTGGACGTTGGCGGCTGCGTTGCCACTGCCGCGATCGGCCGCTGGTGCGTTGGCGAGATGCGACGCGTTGGCACGGATGATGCTCCAGTAACAGCCGCGGCTGCTGGTGCCGGAGACTCGACCGTAACAGGAGACGACGCGTTGGAGCTGCTCGCCACGGAGCTGGCCGATGGAGGCTTGGCGGCAGCCGTAACCGGCTCCTTCGGGCTCGCAGCCACAGACGGCTCGGACTTGGCACGCGTAGGGGTCGTGCGCGTCTTGGCCTTTTCTTCTGCTGCCTTCTCTGACGCCTCTTCCGTCTTGCTGTTTGGAGTGCTCGCAGTGAGACCCGACTTCACGGAGTTACTGCGCACGGGCGTCGAGACCACTGGTGTGGACTTGAGTTCGATCGGCTTCACGGCGCCCGGACGACCAATAGCCGCGATGACTGTTGGCGCGACGTTGTTTTTCTTGGGCGTCTTGGCAGCAGCCCGCGACGACGTGGAGGTCGTCGACACAGGAGCCGACGCGACCGTGTCGTTCGAGGTCGACGAGGCCGCGTCGTCCACACCGATGTCCGACTCGGTGGGCAGACCCACCTGCATGGTCGCGCCCAGCGTGTCCAGATCCAGCGCCTCGTACAGCTCGTCGTCGTAGTTGTCCAAGAAGCCGGCGTCCTGTGAAAACCCACACAATCCAAGTCAGTTCTCTCCATTTTCGTCCCTTGCGATGATACAAAAGCCATCGTGGTGTGACACCCACCCCGTTGGACTCGAGATAGTACTCGATATCCTCCTTCAGATCGTCGACGTCGGCCGGCTCGAGCGCGTCGTTGTCCAGCAGGCGGTTGATCTGCTCGAGCTTGAGGATGTGCCACTTGTGGCGCGCCAGCAGCGCCTCGAGGTTCTCCTTCTCGCTCTTGTTCTTGTTTTTTCCCTTGGCCGTGAGCAGGCGCTCGAGATCCACTTCAAAGGCCTCGATCTGCTCGTTGAATGTCGAGAGACAGTCCTGGATCCACGAGCGCGTGTTCTGGCGCGCCTGCTCGGCCGGGTCCAGGCGGTCCATCTGCGCGAGCCCCTCTTTCGAGTACGCCTTGGTCTTGGTCTCCTTCTCGCACACCTTGAACTCCTCCATCTTCTGCTCGATGAGCTTGCGCGCGTCGGTCAGCGGCTTCTTGTCCTTGACGTCGCTGTTGCCGATCCAGTTCTTGATCTGATCGCGGAAGCGCTGCAGCTTCTTGATCTCTTTCTTCAGGTCCGACTCGTGCTTCTCCTTCTGGTTCTGCGCCGACGCCGAGTACACTTTATCCCAGATGTCGTTGAACACATCCACGCCCTCCGTCACCTTCTTGAGCGTGCGGTCGATCTCGCTCATCAACTTGCGCTGGCCGGCCATGGTGACTGGTGCACGTAGCGATGGATTCCTCGACGGTTACTGGTGCTTTTTCAATGCAATTTCCACAGACACACAGATGCGGATCTTGGCTGTCCACACGTGCTGTCTTTCTGCGCGCTGCGGCTCTGCTCGTGGCGTGGTGCTGTCGTCACGTGCGCGCTTCCGTCTCGGGGTTGCGTGGCGCCTGCCGCTTCCTTCGCTTTGGGCTTCCACGCAAGAGGAGGCTCTGTGGCGTCACGCCGTCGGGTAATTGGGTGATTGATATCGCAGCACACGATTGGCTTTAATTCGTTGAATACAGCACGTTGATTAGTTAATTTAACGAAGACATATAACCAATCACAGGCCGTATACGATGCCACATTCGTTGAGGAGTGCAAAGGAAAGAAAAAGAAACCCGACACAAAAGCGGCCACCATGGCGAATGTGATGCTCACGAGCGAGACGGCCAAGGACCCGAACAAGCCCTTCAAGCTCCGCGTGGATGACGTCTGCGCCAAGTTCGACGTGCGTAGCCCTTGTCCACGCGATTCGTGCTGCTGGAGCCGCATTAAAGGCGGAGATACTGACGTTTGATTGATGGACGCACGGCAGGCGCTGGTGGCGGAGTGTCTGCTGCTGCTGCAGTCAGAGGAGCAGCTCCCGTACGCTCTGCATGAGGCTGTATGGGTATCGATATGGTGGAGAGGTCGCTGATGTGTGCGCTTTGGCTGTGAGTATAGTGACGCGTCGCGCCAAGTGAGCGTGGAGGAGCAGGTCGTGAAGAAGCTCGAGCAGTTCAACTCGGTCTGCGACGAGCTCTACAAGGAAATAGTACGTCCTCAGTGCTCTGTCGGCCGCCAAATGGAAGAGGCGTGAGTGCTGATGTCTTTGTCTGTGTGTGCGTGCTCTTGCAGCTGCGGCGGAAAGAGAAGCTACTCAATCTCATGGAGAAAAGCCCCAAGAACGTGGATCTCCATCGGCAGATCCAGACCGCCGGCAACCTCGTACAGGTCATCGGCGACTTCCGCCATTTCCTGGAGACTGGAAACGCCCAAGTCGACGCAAAGTAAGCGTGGGATGAATGCAACACAGAAGTATTTGAGAGGCTCTTTCCAGTGGGTGTCTCTTGCTGTTGGTTTGGTTACGATCAGAACTCAGCAAAGGTCAAGACGGACGACGACATGCAGGACGACGCTGACGCCAAGTCACCGACGCTGCTGTCCGATGACGATGGTGACGCGCGTGGGTCGTCGTCGCGTTCTTCCGAGTCGTCGGTCACGGAGAAATACGGCATCATTGAGGTCGAGCCGTGGGTTGGTGGGTGAGGGTGGGGCGGCGCCTTCGTCACGACGTCGTCCATGAGCCCCGACTTCAGTAGCCACTCCATAGCTACGCTGTCCGTCGGCAACAGCGGAGCCGGCGACGGTGTGGTGTTCGGCAAGAAGATCTTGCTCAGCAGCTCACTCTGTAGCCATCATTCGTTGTTAGAAGCTATAGAGAATGATGTCGGTTCACCAAAGGACTCACCTGTAGCTGAACCTGTCGACTCATGTGACGCAGCTCCTCCATCAAGGCGCCAACGCGCTCCTCCAGCTTGTCCTCGATGCGTTGCAGGTCTGTCCATTAATTCCATGCGTGAGTCACAGTCAGCATGGCTCGCTCTTCGTGTCACTCGTCATACCTCGTTTGAGCAGCTTGAAAGGCGGTTCCTTGACGCGACTCGCAACGTCCGTCGTCGGCGTGTGATGCTTGCGCTTCGACAGGACGCAGATCGCGTTGGTGAAGATGGGCGTGAGGTCCGACACGTTGGCGGTCGACTGGTCCTGGTCCACTTCGATCCGCAGGCGGAAGCGCTTGCCGTCCTTGCGTCGACTTACCTTCTCGAGTCGAAACTGCGCGGCTGCCTTACGCGTGGCGTTGCGGATCACCACCGAGTCGTAGCCGTTGCCCACGAAGCGGAAGATGTCCTTGTCCCCATCGTCCACGCGCTTCCCGTCCTCAAAGAACAGCTCGATGCGAAGTGGGATGTCCACGAAGTCTTCGTCCGGAGTGCGCGCAGACTCGCCGTGCTCATTGAACTCGATCAGAGAGACCTCGACTTCGAGCGCGTTCGCCTTGCCGCCTGTCCACAGCCATCAATCTGTCAGTCCATGGACACGACGCGCCCAGACACTCGACACAAGAGATACTTACCTTCGTCTTTGTAGAACTCGGACGCTGGCTGCTTCGTGATGACCAGTCGACGCGTCCACTTGCTGCGTCTCGGCGGACACTCGTCGCTGCTACTCACCACGGACCCGGCGTCGTCGAGGTCCTTGCTGTCCTTTAGGTTCAGCGCTGACGCAGCGGCCGCCGCAGCCTCGACGTCCACTGCCTGCGGCGCCAGCGTGAGCGTCGAGGCGAAGGAGCCCCAGTCGGGCTCGTCGTGGTCCAACTCGTGATGGACGCGCGTGGCATGCGCTGTCGACGCCGCGAGGTCCGGCAAATGGCGCAGAAAGTCGAGCGTGGCGATCGCGCCACTGGCGCCACTGGTACTGCCGTCGACTCGCTGGATTCGCTGCGGCGGGGGCTGCATAGCAAGCGCAGTAAGAGAAAAATGCGAACTGCCCAGCCAGGCGATGCCTGGCTCCAGCCCCATGCTGACTGAAACTCGCCCCATGGCGCTTCTGCGACGCGGGCGGCCATCACGCGGCTTTCACTCACAGCACGGAGCCCAGTCGCAGTGTGCAGTGCCCCGTCGCGTCGGATGATGGCTTGTGAAGTAGGTCGCTAGCTGTCATCTGTCCGTCCGTCCGTCAATTTGCGTCTTGAGAATTCGAATGTGCGAATGCGAAGGATACGCCCGCCAAGTTTGACAAGAGAAGGTGGATCTCTTCTATTTCAGCCAATCAGATTCGTTGGAAGTTAATTTCAGCCAATCATCTGGATGTTGGCTCAAACAATGGAAGGCGGGGCTTCGAAGCCAAAAGCCCAACCACGACGTTGCCGGAGGCCACGCCGTAAGCCGCGTCTCGTGGATAATGCGGCGCACCGTGAACGCGCGCTCGTCATCGGACTCGAGCTCCTCAGACGAGACGCCGTCTCCTTCTACACATGCTCGAAAGCGCGCGCGCCGGACTGCGTCTGCGGCCGCGGCGTCGCCGTCCAACGCGCGGACGCCAACCGTGTGGCACGAGGCGCGAGACGCCGCCGGCCACGAAGTGTTGTGTCTGGACACCGACGAAGAGGAGCTAGAGACCAAGGCCGCCGTGTCCAGCAGCAGCAGTGAGAGCGGCAGCGACGGCGAGGTCGAATTCGTGCCGACGCCGCGGCCGAGCGCAGGAGTCGCGATGAAGACGTCGCCCGTGACCAAGATGGAGAGCGCCGCCAAGAGCAGCAAGCCGGTGCCGGTGGTGGACGTGGTGGACTTGGTGGACAGCTCCGACGACAGCGAGGAGGAAGAGGAAGAGGAGGAAGAGGAGGAGGAGCGGCAGCAGGAGACGCCGTCGACGCAGAACACGACCACACAGGAGGAGGAGGACGAGGAGGAAGAGGAAGAGGAGGAAGAGGAGGTGAGCGATGGCGACGTCGAAGAGAAGCCCAAGGCGGTTCAGGAAAAGAAGAGGAGAGTGCTGGTGGTGGACGACGACGACGACGACAGCAAGAAGGAGGAGGAGGAGGAGGAGTGGAAGCCGGAGACGAGCGCGGGGGAGGACGAGACGCACGAGTCGGACGACGCAGAAGTCGATGACGATGAGAACGAAAAGGCGGAAGTCTGCGAGTCTGCAGCGTCTGATTCGGACGAGGAGGTGGTAATCCTTGAGATGCCGCCGCGAAAGCTCACTCCCCCAACGCCCAAGTCAATGGGCGGTTCAGACAATGTCTCCATCAAGACGGAACACGTCCCAGTCATCCTCAAGGCTGAGTCATTTACAGTTGCAGCGCCCGTATCTACCGTGTTTACTCTTCCTCGTGCAGCTCCTCCCCCAGTAGCGACAGCCAGTGCGCCTGCTGTTGCTCTGAAACGAGAGCCTGATGAAGACGAAGGCGTCTCGCTGCTCCTGTCGTTCTCGCAGCACGACCACGAAGCCCCGCCCGCACGCATGCGTCCCGCTCAACCGATTCAGCCTCGTGGCAATACTCCTCGCCAACACCCACGCGCTGCGCGTCGATCGATCGTACGCCGCCGTCGTCTGGATGACGACCACGCCGGTATGCTGCTGTTCGACGGGCCCCAGCACACCCCAACTTCCGGAGTAGTGAAGGTGCTCATCGGTACGTAACGACGGAGCTTGTGTCCATGTTCGGTTGCTGAGGTTCTGACGGTACACGGATTACTGATCATGCTTGTAGAATCGATTGCTCGATCGATTGGCCCAGTGACGAGCCACGAGCGACGCTGGATCAACTACCTGTTGCTCTCGAAGCTCAATACAGCAATTGACCGCCAAGCCGACGAGGTCATCACGCGGTATTCGGACTGGATGAAGATCGCGCTCGGCGCCAGCGACGACGCCAGTCGAGCGAGATACAAAGTCCAACGCGAGCCGCTGCTGCCACTGCCCATCCGATACACGATCCGGCCGCCGGTTGTGGTGCTGCCCAAGACTCCGACTTCAGCTACCTCAAATGGGAAGGCAAAGATCAAAAGTGGAGTTACCCCAGACAAGCAGAAGCGTGCACTCGATATGCTAGAGAAGCGAGCGACGGTGATACAAGCGGGGGAGAAGCGGATCAAAAAGGAGCCCCAGACTCCGAGAAGGCGGGCATCAGTCGGCGCTGTGGCCAGCCCCAATGGGCCGTTTTCTCCGACTTCGTCGATCACGAGTTCCGTGTCGTCACGAGCAGCAAGAGCAAATACCTTGCGTGACGACGAGCTCTCCCATTCCCATCGAGATCTGAAGCGCCAGCGAGTCACATCGTCGTCACCGCCTCAAGGTTTTGCGTTCAGCTCTCCATCGAGGGTGTCGCCTTCGAATCAGACCTCTGTGGCGTATCTCGATCTCGCCGACGACGCCACCACAACTGGAATGAATCGAAGCATGCCCCGTGGATGGGATCCGGAAGAGTGCCGCAGAGCCCCAGCTGATCTACGGCCGTTGTCAATGAATCCTCTGTACACAATGACCTTGACGGAACTGAGGGCTCACATCAACTCGGTGCAACTCGACGGCCGCGCCAAGACTTTCGAGAAACCGCTTGAGATCGTGCAAAAGCTGATGAACCACCCGCGCAACCACCACGGGACCTTCAATGTTCCTGTCGATCCCGTGGCATTGAACTTGCCCACGTACAACGAAGTCATCAAGGTGCGTTACTGATGCTGGTGATGATGCCTGGCAAAGCGCGACTGATGACTAACTCTGGTGTGATGGATGCGTCTGTGACGGTGACAGAACCCGATGGACCTCGGAACGATTAAGCTTCGGCTGGAAGAAGGCGCATACTTGGAACGAGACGACTATGTCACAGATGTGGAGCTGGTGTTCGAGAATGCCATGTCTTTCAACCCTCCGCGCCACTCGGTCCACGTCGACGCTGAGTTCCTGCTCCACTATTTCGACGAATTGCTGGTGGGAAGTTCAAGCGACCGGCTTTTGAAGCGACGGAAGAAGAACGCGCAGGCGGAGCACCACTCGTGCGGTGTCTGCTTCGGTAGCACGTGCGTCATGTGTGAGCAGGGATGTCTACCACTTGCCCCGCCACATTTACAGTGTGCAGGCGGTTGTGGGGTCGATATCCGCAAGGGGGCGATCTACTACGTGACACGTGACGGCACGCGCGTGTGGTGCGCGAAATGCCGTGTGAATGTCAAGACTCCTTCCGATCGTCTATCTCGCCGCGAGAATGGAAATGATGGACACAACAAGGACAACTCGACGCACAATGGCAAGTCGAAGAAGAAGAAGAGTCGAGGAGGGTCGTCAGACAAACACAACGGAGCAGTCATCGTTCCTATTGACCTTCCAGTGGAGCTGCGGCAGATAAAAGTTGGAGGGGACGTGGAGCCCTGGGTCAAGTGCGTGCGCTGCTGTCGTTGGCTCCACCAAGTGTGTGGGCTGTACAATCCGGTTTACGCTGCGTACGTGGCTGAACATGAGTACATCTGCCCGCTGTGCGTTTGGAAGCAGCGCTCACCCAAAGCTCCTCGGAACATGGCGTCGTTCCTGAATGCTGACGAGCCACCATCGCAGAATCAGGAGAGTTCGTGCCACAAGATTCCGAAATGCGACCTCAGCACCTTTATCGAGCGATTCCTCCAAGAAAAGCTGCAGGAAATGAAGCACTTTGAGGCCGCCGAGCAACTCCATGTGCGCGTTCTCTCGTTCCCAAACGAGCGCCTCTTCATGCCCGAAGGCGTTGTGAAATCCTTCCACGAGAACGCGCGAGTACTGGAACAGTTGTACCAGAAAAGCCAGCACGCGCACCGCTATCCGTCCGAGATCGGCTTCACATCACGCGGAATCTACCTCTTCCAGCGCCACGAAGGTACGGATGTGTGTCTTTTCACACTTTTCGTGCAGGAATACGGTGAAGACTGCGAGCTGGAGGCCAACCGCAAGTCCGTGTACGTCGCGTATCTCGATAGCATCCGCTACTTGAAGCCGCCCGAGGCCCGCACAGCATCGTACCACCTGATCATGATGGCGTACTTCGACTACATACGCCGCCATGGCTTCGAGCGCGTCCATATCTGGTCCTGTCCGCCACAAAAGCGCGTCAGCTACGTGTTTTGGTGCCGGCCGCCGTTCCAACGAACGCCAAGCGCTGAGCTCTTGCGCAAGTGGTACAACAGTCTACTGGCCAAGTCGCAGCAAAATGGCATTGTCAAGTCATGGACGAATATGTACGACCGATACTTCACGGCGCTCGACTATTCGTCGTCTCTTCCTGCGGACTACGAGGTGTCGCCTCCGGACTCAAGTGGTGGTGCGCCGTCGGTGTCAACTCGTACGACCGCTTCCAAGGCAGTCGATCCAAAAGACCACGCGTGGCCGACGACGTTGCTTCCGCCGATATTTGACGGGGACTTCCTGCCAGCAGAACTGGAGCGAATCCTAGGCTACCTCGCGCAAAGGAATGACAAGTACCGTCGTGGTAGTCGCGGGGGCAAGTCAAGCGCAGTCGGCGCGACGGGCGGGAAGCTGGCGGTGGGCGAGTTTGTGACGCGGATCAAAGAGGAAAACACCGGAGCAAACGGACAAGTTACGGCGCAAGTCGAGTTCAAGCTGCGCGACATCTTCAAGAGCTGCTCCGGTTCCATCAACAAGCTCAAGAGCGACCTGCTGGTGGTGGACCTGGTCGTGCCGGAGCCGTTCGCGGCCGTGCAGTGCCTGCCCCACACCAACGTGCCCGCGTGGTGGCAGCAAGTGCCTCGCTTCTTCGGCTCGCGGTTCATGTTCCACCAGCTCTGTGCGTCGTCCACGTACCAGTTCGACTCGCTGCGCCGCGCCAAGCACTCGACCATGATGGTGCTCCACCACTACTTCAACCAGCGCGTACCGCAGCTCAACGTGTTCTGCAGCGTGTGCTGCCTGCTCATCGCACACGCTGAGTACTGGCACTGCGCAAGCTGCGAGCGGTTCGCACTGTGCGATATGTGTCACCACCGAGATGGGCGCAGCCACATGCACACGCTGACGTATGGCGCGCGACGACGACTGCAACCAGCGTGATGATCTGAATGAGACCAAGAGGCTAAATTAGTTCCGAACGGAATCGTACTTTCTATGACCCAACTACTGACCGAAGCTAAGCTAATTACGATAAATGCCCGTATTTTACCACATCAGGTACGGTATTCGGACCAAAATACCGTAAAGTCGGATCGCTTGTGTGGTTGTTGAAGCTGAAAATCCCCAAGAGATACGCCGGCCATGCCGACGGCTCCTCCGCCTCCGCCTGCGCATGCCACACGCAGCGTTCTAGCATCAAAGCCACCCGTGGCGATGGCGCAGCTGACGCTGGAGGACGTGGCGCGCGACGCGTCCCGCCGCAAGTTCTTCCTGGACGCGTTCGCGGAGGAGAAGGAGGCGCTGGAGCTGAGCTTCAGCTTCCTGCAGCGCATCCGCCAGTACAAGCAGCTCACGGGCAAGCGTGACGTGCTGCAGAGCATCGTATGTATGAGGCTGTAGGTGGCTTCTCTATCCCATCTCTGTGGTCTCACTGATTCGTGTTTATCTGCAGGCGGAGGAGGTCGTGGCCGTGTATCTGCGAGACCCGCCGCCGCATCTGTGCGTGTTCCTGCGCTCCGCGGCCATCTCGGCGCTGTTGGAGCGCATCTTCGAGGCTGTGCAGAGCCAGCGGAGCACTCCGGACCTCTTCAGCGGCATGGAGACGCACGTAAACGACCGCCTCGAGAAGGAGAAGTTCGTCGCCTTCTTGAGGACGCCGCAGTACGCGCAGCTGTGCGACTCGATCCGCAAGCGACGCGAGCTGCCGCTGGGCGAGATCCTCGTGGACGCCAGACGCACGCACTTTCTGGAGCAGTATCTCCAGCAGAGTAATGCTGCAGGGCTGGGCAATCTGCGGTTCTGGGTGGAAGTGCAGACGGTGTTTCTGCCTCTGATCCAGGCAAACGTCGTGTCGGTGGCGCTCTTCGAGGAAATTCAAGCCACAGTGCGACGGCTGTACAACCAATTTATTGTCGTGAGCTCACCGACGGCTGCCACGGCCGTGCCCGAGGCCCTGCGCAGCGACATCCTCAAGCGCATCATGCAACTGCAGGGCGAGCCGTTCTCCCCCGCACGCTACGCGACGCTCTTCCGCCAGGCGCAGGAGAAGATCTGGCACTGGCTGCAGACTATCGTGTACGCCAAGTTCCAGGCGTCGATGGTCTACGTCGCACTCGTTGTCGAGACAGAGAACCTCGAGTCAGACCGGCAGCTGAGAAAGCTCAGCGAGCACGTGCAGGCCAGGGTCACGACCGTACAAGCAACACCGCAGGGCGTGCAAGCGGCCTCTTCACAGCCAAAGCTCACTGCGATCGTCATTCCTGCCGATGAGTGCGATCAGTCGCTTCACTCAGCAAGCGAGGCGCGGTTCTTACGCGTCGTGGCGCCATTGCTGTCGTCCGATGCCGAAGCGAGGCCTGTCAAGTGGCAGAGAACACTGAAGACGCCTGCTCTACTCCTAGAGAGGGGCATCCGCAGCCTGAGTGTCGTGAGGGTTACATACGTGACTTCTGGCGGCCAACTGGATATCGAACGCGAGCTTCGTGTGGCAGAGGTTCAAGATGACGAGGATACTGACTTGATGGTGCGTACCAAGTGGC
>JAADVL010000460.1:0-25396 GCA_023334995.1 Pythium sukuiense
AACCATGTTTACAGCATACCCCCCCCCCCACCCCCCCCTCGTCGAACCAACCAAACTGCAACTTCAAGTCTCGCTCGCTCTTCGAAAGATGCTGGTTACGCACTCGTCGGAACTAGAACAAACCACCATTCCGGAGACAAGTAGGCTTTGCCCATTGAAGCACCAAGGTGCCTTCTCCTAGGAGCCTAGGAGACCTATGCGGCTCACTCCCACCTAAGACTTCCTTCGAAGTAGCTCATTTCCTATGCTCATTCTGCAAACTGCTTCCAAGGCGCCACCACCACCACGACCATCGACCAAACTCAGCATGGCTCCCACCAACAAGGCACCCGTGCCAGAAACCGACAAGGCGGCAGTGCTGGCTGTCGTCAGCGCGTACGCCAAGTCGCTAATTCAGCCCGACTTGGCCGCGCTTGAAGCCTGCTTCCACGACCAAGCCACTATCTTCGCCAGCTCCGACGGTGTTGTTCACGGCGGACATATCGGATGGCTGTTCGACTTCATGAAGCAGAACGGCGGCATGCCGGGTCTCGAGTTTGAGGCGAAATTGCTCAGCATCACGCCAACGACCGCCGTCGCCGAGGTCCATCTCTTCCGTGAAAGTCCGGCGTACGACGTCACCGACTTTCAGTCACTGATCAAGTTGCCCGATGGACGCTGGAGCGTTGTCTCCAAGACGTACCACGTCTACCAGGGCTAGAATGCAAGCCTCGTCATCAGCAGTACTACGTAGTATGCTCGCTAACGGTAGAAAGATCTAATCGAACGCAAACAAAGCAGATTTGAAGCCAGCGTCACTTCGTGCTTGTGGATTTTTTCGTCAAACCCAGTCTACTCTAGAATAAATCGACCCACACGTGCCGCCGATTCTCGACAGCGACAAATGTTTCGACTCTCTCGCGAATCTCATTCGGTAATCCGTTTTTCAAACAAATGACCGCAACAACAGCAAGAGTTTGTGTTTTGAGACGTAAACCGCTTCGAAAATCACCGGACGTGAGGTCACAGGGTGATATCCTCATCGCCGAGAGGCTTTTGGCGAGTCGTTCGGTAGACAGCGGCGAAGGCGAGGTGGTTGGCCGCACTTTCACCATATCAAAGTCTTCGATCGATGCACTTTCGAGCAGATGACCACCGAGTGCCTTGCTAATGGAGTGGAACACGATGGCTCCCTTCGTCACGTGGAAGTAAAGTGCTTTCACGCTGGGAAAATAAGTCTTCTTCTCGCCGCACAGCATTGGAACCAAGCAGTACGCCTCGACTAGCGAGCAACTCAGTCGGATTGCCGTCAAATTGGTCGACTGGGACGGAAGCGGGCTGCTCCAGAGTGAACCATCATGGTTCAAAGCTACTTCTTCGAGCTGATGGCACGACTGAAGGACGCAGTAGACGTCAACTGATCCGAGAGCTTCGTGATGTAGTAGATCCATGGATCGGAGACCTTCACCGCACGTCTGGAGGAAGAGATGGAGCCCTTTCACGGACTTATTTTGACCGTGATCGTGAGACGCAGTAAAATATCGTAGACTGCAGCTACGCGGCTCAGCAGGTCGTAGCTGCAAAGACGCAATATTCTCGGACTCCAGGAGAACGAGACCGTAGCCGGGTACAATAATCGAAGCGAAGCCAGTTCGAGAAGTCGTCTGCAGGCAGTCGAACTCTTGGGATGGTAAGGCTTTCTCCACCGTTGTCACCACTTCGTGCGACACTGAGTAGAGTGCAGTATCCGCCTTTACTTGAACCACTGTTTCTTCTTGCCGTGTAACATCCTTTCGTTCTTCACAGCCGACGTATTCGCGCAGTACACGCACGCCATGACGGCGAACCTTCTCCACAATCTCGGCGTGCTCGAGGCTAATGCCACAACCTTCCAGCACGAGCCCTCGCCACATCGAATCTGCCGTCTTCTCATGGAACAGTGCATACCCAAGCCATGCCCAGTCCCACTCAGAGCTCAGAGCATCCCAATCCCAGTCAGGATCGACGAAAATCCTCACGTTTTGTACTGTTCGTGAGAACGGCAACGCCGAGGACAGCCCAGCAAACTGAGCATCACTGAGAGCCGATCTTTCCAAGTGAAGCATCTGGATGGGCGTCACGTTGCTACCGTCGAGTCCGAGCACACGCCGATAGAGCTCTGCAAACACTCGTGGCTCTTCGATGGATTCGTCCAGCGTCCAGTCGGTGAAGGACGCCACGCCCTCGAGATCCGTGAGCCACGAGACGCCTTGCAACGGATCTTGTGGTTTGTAACGACGCTGATTCAACGTGATTTCCTTCAATTCGACCGTTTGGCTGCCACGCAGATCGCTTGCGAGCCTTGCTATTGCTGGGAAAAGCCACTGTGTGTCCATACTCGGCAACGACAGTGCGATCTCGACAGGATGCACGCGACTTGGTGACTGGAATGGCTGTAACTTCGTCATTATGGTCGTAAACGACGCGCTTCCTATAGAGTCCATCAAATCCATAGCGAAGAACCGACTCAGCGCATTGGCAACTCGACTCCCTTCTTGCTCGGGGGCCGTGGCGTTCATTTCAATGTGGCTGAACAGGAGGCGGAAGCGTGGGAACTCGGGATCAAATTTCACAGCCGACAGATCACGAAGAGCTCCACCGACGCCAGCAGCTCCAAGCATTCCTCGCCAGAAGACGATGTTCAAGTGTGGCGCGTAGCCAACACAGCGTGACAGCGCGTGGAGAACGGCGACTGCCTCACGTAAATGCGTCCATCGGTGACCGTGGTTTTCGTCCAAAATCTCGTCTTCTACCGCGATTTCGAGCCACGGAAGAGCACGACTGTGGTCATCAGCGATCAGCGGTGTACTTGAGATTGAAATCTCACCGCAACCGCGAAGCTTCTCGGCGCAGGACGCTGCGACAGCGAGCGCATCGCTTCGTCCAAGCATTCGGATTGACTGTGAGAAAGGCTGATGCGGATCTACCTTGCTTTGATAAAGTCGAGGAGCTCTTTATCAAAACAAGGTGGTATTGTTGCCAGTGACCCGACTGGTTGGGTGGTGTCAGACCAGAATTGCCATCACAAGAATGAGCCGAGGAAGAGGTCGTGGACGCGTGCGTTTCGGCGGTAGCCGCGACTCAGCGCTCGCTGACGTGCTAGATGAGACGCGTGAAGATCTGGGCTTGTCCTACGCGCAGATGGAGCTGCTCGCGGTTCGTAAATTCGCCCTGCAGCCCCGATTATCTGCCTTTGAACACCGACTCTACTTGTGAACCCATGCGTAAATCCACAGGCAGAGACTGGCGCAGCGCTGTATCCGCCCATGCAGTTGCCTCAGCCCGAGGCGCTGACCGACCGCGACGCATATCTGATCCAGCGTCAGCGTGTCGTGGCCCACAAGCTCGAGAACCTGTACCACCCATGGGGCCAGCACGCCTCCATGGCCGACCCGACAGACCCAGCGGCGTTTGTCCATGTCACGGTGCCTGAGGTGCAGAAGGCTGACGAGATCTTCGTGCCGGACGAGCTACGGTCCAACACCATTAGCGGCGTGCGTGCCGCTGGCGCGTCCAACCATCGCCAGGTCATGAAGCCCCGGGCATTTGAGCAGGTCTTCAAGAACCTCGAGGCCCAGGAGCAGCTGTCGGGCAAGGCAAACGCACCGGCCAATGAAGATGAGGACGGCGTGGAAGAGCAGGACGAAGACCTGGGCGATGACATGAACGACTACACGTTCGACTACTACGACAGCGACGCCGCCAGCGACGATGGAGACGAGGAGGTGTTCTTCTAATGGAGACCGTGATGCTTCATCGACCCATTACAGATAGAGAGACCCCGTAGCTGCCAGACCAAAGCATACAACGAACGCAAACGAGCATATTTAGATAAAAAGTCCTACCTACAACACGAGCAAATGGAGTCCTACTTGGAATATGTACAAGTTACTCGTGGTCTCCTGGCAGCAGCGTCGACCCGAACGTGTTCACACGCGTCTCATCGGCTGACGGCGCGACAGCTCCGCCCTGAGTCGCCTTCCACTCCGCCATCTTCTGCACGAGGTACTCTTGCATGCCTGGGAAGTTGGCCGGTGCGATCGGCGGTGGCTTCACTCGGCGAATGATCTCTCCCGGACGAGGACGCGTGCGTGGGCGGCCACGAGGCTTGCCCGTGCCGCGAGTCTTCTTCTTGGCACCGCCCTTGCCCTGGCGGTTGGCGTCGTCATCTCCGTCCTTTGCAGACTCGTCGGATGCCAGGGAGCCGGCTTGATCTCCAATAGCTCCACCCGTCGGCGGCATGAATCCTGGCAGGAAAGGCAGTGGCATGCCGTAGCCCCACAGAGGGAACTGCTTCAACGTCGTGCCGTCAGGCTTGGTGCGAGCGAGCACATCCTTCTTTGGTGGGCGGCCACGCTTGCGCTTGGGTGTATCGTCGTTGCCCATGCTGTAGGCAGCAGAGGCCATGAGAGGCATGCCATCCGCTCCCATGCCAAGCGAGTCCGCTCCCATCTCGCCCGATCCTCGTTCCGGCGAAGAGTCTCCTTCCTGAGGCGACGCCTGGCCGCCCTGCGCCGCCGAATTGCCGTTCATCATCATCAGCGGCATCATCGGCATCATCACCATGCCGAGCGCCATTTGATGCGCCATGGTCGCGACCGCTGACAAATCGCCTGGACTCATCTGCTGCAAGTGCTGCTGCTGCATCTGAAGCAACTGCAACTGCTGCTGCACCAATTGCTGCTGCTGCTGCGCCGACACGTCGCTCTTCTGCTCGCCGTCCGCATTATTCGCCGTTGTCGCCGCCGCAAGCGCCGCAGCCGTCTGATGCAGCGCCGCCACTGCTACCGCCTCATCTGCGGCCGAGCTGCTCGCCTGGTCGCCCTGCTGCACGCTGTTCATGGCCATCAGCGCCGCGTTTGGCAGCATGAACGGAAGTCCCAGCATGCCGGCGTTGGCTGTCGCGGCCGCTGATGCCTCAGCCGTCTGCTTGGCCGCCGATGGACTCGCACTGCCGCTGGCCTCGGCCACCGCCTCCACACTCGCCTGGTCGTGCTGCTGCTTCTCCTCCTGCTCCATCTCCTCGTGGGAGCGCTTCTCGCCCGCCATCTTCACTCGTGCAGAACGAGTTGATACCAATGGTGGTAGGTGGCTGGGGATGTAGCTCTTGGGTTAGAAAGTCCGTCACGTGGGCTTTTTCGTATCCGCCGGAGCAGAAAGTTGGTGTTTTGCTCTTCGACTTTGTTCCGGAAGGCGCGGCTTCTCACTGGTACAAAAGGCACAGTGCACAACAGGGAAAAAGGTTCCGGGGGGAGCTTTTTCTTCCTCTCGTTGCGCGCCGTGGAGAACATTTTCAAACCAATCGAAAACCATGAAATGAAACCCCTGACAATTCAAAACCAAAACCTCAAAACCTCAATCTGTACTTGATATTTGTATGGAGGAAGCGAGATGGACATGATGAGGTTTTATTTGATCTGTGACGGGATTGGTGGAAAGTTACAAAAAGTGATTTGATTGGTGGAATTTAAAATGCACAACGCTGAATGGGTGGATTTGAGCCAATCAGCGATCGCAGTCTTGGGCAAACGGCCGGATCTGAAACGGACATGGCTACATTTCTTTCCGAGAAAGTACGGCACACTGGTTGTTGATCTCGAAGCACGGTGATGAAGAGGCGAGAATCGCAGGCGCTTCCACACACACGGCGTTGAGTAACACCACGCAAATAGGACAGCGAGAGCGTGGAGTGCGCGGAGAAGGTCGCCACTTCTGCCGCCGCGGTCGGCATTCCTCGGTCTGGAGTCAATAGAGTGGCCACTACGGCAGCAGTGGCAGCACCTGTTACACCAGCGATCATGGCGGATTCACGTCTTCATCAGCCTCCCACGGGCGTCGATCGCATCCGCGCTGCTCTGGAGATCGCACTCGCACTGCCCCCACCTGCAGTTGGTCCGTTGCGTGTGTGTGAGGCGACGGAAGACGAGTGGAACGCATTCGTTGACAGCGACGAACGACTCACTTATCTCAAGTGGTGCGCACAAGAGATCCAAATCATCGAGTTTGCGCACATTTCTCACGGGGCGTATGTCGCCGAGTTCTCTCAATTGACTTCATTCGCTGAACAAATATTCACCGATGGCTCAAACCGTAGATGCCATGAGCTCACAAGGGCGACGGTGGCTCACCGACCTCAGCTACGGACCCCGCCAAGCAACTCCAGGATCCGTGCTTCCTCCAGGAGTTCCGATTTACGACGACTTTCGCACGATCAAGGTCGAAGTCGGTGTCACACAGCCGTGGGGGATGGCAGAAGGCGAACTCGACCACAAGGCTACGATGGTGTTGGCCCCGATCCCAGGAGTCGAGTATGTATTGTGCGTCAAGTTCGATCCCGACTATTCGAACGCCGAGTTCAAGCTGTACGACGCTCGAGCCAATCCATTGGTATAGCTCGCCCCTCGCCCGATCGTCGCGCCAGAAACGGAGGTTCACTTTGACGGGCGTCGCATCCTCGGTATTCCTCCGGGAGGCGCTCTGCCCGTCGGATTCCCGGCAACTCTGGCCGTGGATTTGTACGGCCCGCTGGAGTGGGCGGATAGGGGATCGCGTGAGTTTGTAGTACGCGGTGGGTGGGTGTACAGCCACACGAGCACCATGATGTTGCTGAAGACGAGGGGAATCATACGCTCTCGATGCCCAGCCTGAAGTCATCGCCGTGTGAAAGAGCAGTATTGGTCGTCGACTTCGCCGGGAGGGGGTCAATTGTTGGAGTCTTTGGTGTGCAGCCATTTGAACTGGAACGAGAAGTCGGTGCCGGCACGGTCCAAGTTGAACTGGACGCTCATAATCAGGACAAAGAGTATGTTCGCCCGGATGACCGCGGCTTGGTTCTCTAAAACGAAGCCGAGCTGATGCAACGGTGAAAAATGGAGCCACTTGTGCAGCATCCAGTTGAGAAGCACGAACGAGACGACCTCCATCGCGAACAGTGGTGCTATGTTGAGTAAAGCCAACAGGAACTGGTCCGACGTCCTGATCGATCCCGTGGGCGAGGAGTACTGTCCATTGGGTGAAAACCACAATAGGACGGTGTTGCCGGCGTAGAAAAGCGGGATGATACACTCGAGATATTCAGCCAGGAGCATCAACTCGGATCGGAAGAGCATCGATGTGGCTTCGATGACGACGGCACCTCGCTTGTCTCGATTGATAACGGGGGTACTGGCTATCCGCGTGCTGGCATGTGCACCAGTACGCGCTGACGTCGAGTCTACCACAGTGCCGGGCTGGACTTCTGGTGGCAATGCCAAAAAGAGCCTGCTGGCCAGCTGGCGGCTTTTTGAGCGTCGATTCGACCGTTCTTGTGTGGGGTTCCATCTCGTAGCCGAAAACATGCCGGATTGATTGATTTTCTCGAGACGATCTTGGTCTTTTGGCGTGTTTGTCTGGCTTGGGACTGCCGTGTAGAGTCGAATGCAGCAGAGGAGGTGCCGTTCGTCGGCGGAAGAAGACTGCAGTACTTGTGGATCGTCACACACAGCACCCACAGTGGGCAACAAAGCTTCGGCTTGGGTGAAGTCCAGCAGTTCGCGCAGTGTTCGGGTGAGGTTGTGGAGTGCCATGACTGTAGCTGTCGTAGCGATCGAGCTGCCGGTTTGTACGCTCATCACTTGATAGAGTGCGCTGAAGAACTCGACCGAAAAGATGACGACGACTGGGATGAGATCTTCGAGCTCATGAGAAGCGTATGCCATCATCTTGCGCATCGCCAGCTTTATGATAGGAATCAAAAACGTCACGAATGGTTGATAACTGGGTCGTGTTCACCAACTGCGACGAACAGCGCCATGTACGCCGGATACGCGACCGATGCAAGCGAGAAGACAGCAGCGTACGCCACGCAAATCATGAACCGGTGCTTCATTTCCTGGTTTTGTTGCAGGAGCGGACGTACCACGTTGTAGAGTGCACTCATGCTGATGACTGAAGTGATCGGATTCATGATGGACGGTCCGAACGGAACTGGGAATCCCCAGATCGTCGAAAATGCGACCATCAAGGCCATGTAAACGACCGCCGTGAGCACGTCGTACAGCAGTCCCATCCAAAATGTCAGCACTGTGTCGAGTTCCGGTGCGATCGACCGGATGAGTTTCAGACAACACTCACAGATAATAGCGATCTCAATACCACCACGAACGCCGATGTATATCCAATTCGCTTGCAATCCAGCCTCCGGAGGAGCGAGTAGAGGGACTTGGTAGGCGAGAATGATGAGAACTGGAACGAGCGGAGTCCAGATGACCACCCAGAGTATATGCCAATGCGACTTCGTGCAGCTGTACGTTTCCAGCGCGAGCAGTCGCTCAATGGAGTAGTGGCCTCGTACTGTGATCGACAGCATTACTGATGCGACGCTCTGCATCGTCGGCCGATGCCACCGTTGCGGCTCCTGCGTTGTTTGTGACGATCTAGCTTCGGGGATTGCCGACACTGGCCGCACTTGATTCTTGTGGACAATCATTTGAAGCCAACTCCGTCGAACACGAGCAAAAAACGTGTATGAAGACCAGGGATGTGAGTCGATATGAGCGAGCGGCGCTTGAGCTTTGTTTTGATCTAATTCTGGTCAAGTCATCATTTCCGCGAGGGAAGCATGACTGGGATTGGCATACCAGTCCCTGCATCAAATTTGATGCGTGAGGAACGGTGGAGCCTTGCTTCATTCGGGTACAGGAGGCAGCACGTCGGGTTGTCTTGCAGTCCATCGAAGAAGCAGACGTCACTGAGATCGAAGAAACGACATTTTGTTGCTGAAGCCAAGTCTTCTTTGCACGGAGCGTTGACTGCTGGTGATCGGAGGACCTACCGATCGTAACATCTCAGCAAGAGACTTCTTGGGCGATGCAAAAACGTAGACTATTGGTGCGTTACTTGTGACTGGGTCTCGACTTTTTGCTGGATGCGTCAAGAGTCTGTGCCATTGATGGCATCGGGCGCGAGACCTTGATCAATCTGTCTGAACGCGACGAAAACGTGTCACAACTTTTAGAGCCTTCTTCACTCAGTGTGGCAGTGGAGCAAAGTAGACGGGTTTGTTGGTCACCAGAGCCAAGTAGCCACTCTCATTCGCCAGCTCGCGGAACACGCCGCCTTCCATGCCAGCCAACTTCTTCGGCGTGTCAAACTCCACCACGCGGCCATCACTCAGCACCAGGATGCGGTCCGACTCCAGCACTGTGCCCAGTCGATGCGCAATCGTCAGCACCGTCGCGTCCACGAACTCTCGCTGCATCATCAGTTGCAGCTTCTGCTCCGTACCACGATCGATCGACGCCGTCGCCTCGTCCATCACCACGATGCGGGACTTGCGCAGCAGCGCACGAGCCAAACACAGCATCTGACGCTCGCCCACACTGAAGTTCTCGCCGTTCTCGCTCAACTCGTGCTGCAGCTTGCCGTCCAGCGCACTGATCATGTCCTTCAAGCCAACCTTCTCGAACGCCGTCCAGATCTCGGCGTCGCCGTACTCGTCGAACGGATCCATGTACGCACGCATGGATCCCTTGAAGAGCACGGGCACTTGCGGGATGATCGACATGCTCGAGCGAAGTGTCTGGAGATTCACGGCGGAGATGTCGACGCCATCGAGGAGAATACGACCCGAAACGAGCTCGTTGATGCGAAAGAGCGCGAGCGTGAGACTGGATTTGCCAGCGCCAGTGCGGCCAACGATGCCGATCTTCTCGTTGTGCTTGATATCAAACGTGACACCCTTGAGAACGAGATGACCGCCAGGCTTGTACGCGAACTTCACCTTGTCGAAGGTGATTGCACCGGATCGAGGCCACGAAGCTGGCGCTGGACTTGAGCAGTCTGCAGTCGCTTTCCCCTCGTCCGGAATATCGATGTAAGTAACAACTCTCTCTGTACTCACCATCGCAGCCTCCAACAAAGACCACGACTGAAGCCACCACGAAAGTCGAATATCGATACTGACCGCGTACATGAACGCTAGACCGACAAGACCCGGCGTCATGTACTCACGAAGCAGCGTTACCGTCGACATCACGAGAGCGACAACACCGAACCCTATCATTTGCACGCGTACACCAAACCACTGGTTGATCACGGCTTGTGTAAGCCACGCCCGATTGCTCGCGTCATTGTGGCCGTAACTCTCTGAAACAGCTCGTTGAACGTACCGAGAGCCGTACGCTCGAAGCACAGCAACGCCATCCTGCGACTGGGACAAGTGGTTCAGGATCGGAGACTTGGACGACTTCATTAAGCGTGATACTTCACGGAACGTTGTGAGGTAGAAGGATCCGATGCGCATGTACAGCCATCCAAGTGGAAGGATGAAGAGTCCAGCCCATCTGATCACGTACACTGCAGCGAGAAGCTGAAAAATGTTGATGGCGCTCGCGACGAGAAGGCGAAAGACTGCAAAGGGCAAGCGGAAGTCGATCGTCGAGATGTCCTCCGCGTATCGATTCAGAATCCGTCCGAGTGGATTAGCATCAAAGAAGCGAAGAGGTGCGTGGAGCAGTGAATTCGTCATGTCGACGAAGAGTCGGCGAGCGGCAACTATCCCTAGGTACGCCATGATCAGCGATCGGAGGAGGAGAAAGACGCTCGCACCCACGCCCAGCATTGCGTAAACAGTCATGTTGTCCACGACGGAACTTGTCTCGAGGGTTGCCTCTGTTCCCGTCCACTTGCTGAGCCAAATGTCGCCGGCGACTTGAAAACTCTGCCAGCCAATCAGGATGATGACGGAAATCGTAATCGCCTTGAATCCACGAAATGCGTCGATGTACGCTCCATAGACTTTCGTGGCCACGCTGCCTGATGCGCGTTCTTCCTCTTGCACGAGCTGACCGTCGACGGGAATCTTTTGACGAGAGCTTGAATCGACAATGTCCGGCGAGCTGCTTAACTTGGAGTGGATCTCTTTCACTCGCAGCTCCGCAAGAGCACGACGTGAATTCTCACGTTGGTTGTAGATGACTTTCGTACAGCCGTCCTCGATCAGAATCTTCACGTTTGTTGCCTTCGACTCGATGATATCGTGAAGGTGTGTCACCAACACCACCGTCTTCTTCTCCAGCAAGCCAGACAAACACTTGTTGAAGATCTCCGACTGCACTATCGCGTCGACGGCCGCCAGCGGAGAGTCCAAGATGTACACGTCAGCATCCGCGTAACACGCACGAGCCAGACTCACACGCGCATTCTGACCACCTGACAAGTTGACACCCTTCTGGCCGATCTCAGTCGCATCGCCCGCTGGAAACATTGCGAGGTCCTTCACGAGACCACACGCGTCGATCACGCGGTCGTACTTGGTCTTACTGTACGGCATGCCGAAGAGGATGTTGTCACGAATGGTCATGTTCTGGATCCACGGCTCCTGTGAATAGTACGCCACGCTACGTCCGCGAACAAACACCTTACCTCGTCTGCTCGCGAGCTCGCCAAGGATTGCCGCACACAATGTCGATTTCCCTGTACCAACGGCACCGTGAACGACCACGAAGTCTCCTCTCCGGATCTTGAAGGTGATATCTTGGATCACGGGCTTCATCGTTTGTCCCGATGATGCTGGCCAGCCAAGCGTCACTTCTTCCATCGCAATGACCACATCTGACTCGAACTGAGCATCTTCATGAGCGACGCAATCCGTGGGGACCTCTTCGGCATCGAGATACGTCTTTATACGGTGCAATGCAGCTCGGGCCTGGAAGAGTGACTGCACTGCCTCTGGAAACTGGGACAACGGCTCTCGGATCGCATTGAACAGCACCATCGCGGTGAAGACCTTCGCTGCCGTCAGCGTCTTCCCCATCACTAACGCGTAGACTGCGAATGAGGTTATTGACACACACAGCGGCACGCTCCAGAAGAGGAAGATCGACAGTCCGTTCAGGTACAGATACCTCGCGATCGCGGTCATCTCCGTGGCTCGAGACGCACGAATGCGAGCCAGAAAGGCCGCTTCCCACGCATTCAGTTTCACCACTTGGATCGCTGTGAAGATCTCTTTCACGGTCTTCATGCGGACATCCTTATACTTCATCACGTCTTGAAAAGCCGCGTTGGACCGCTTCGTGACGGCGTAATTAGCGACAATCGAGCCCAGAATCACCCCCAGGCCGGCAAAAGCGGCCGCACCAAGCACTTCAAACAGCAAATACATCACGATTGCGATCTGGATGGGCATGATCCACAGCGCGTTCATCTGGGAGCCGGCCCACATCAAACTGTCCATGTCGGCGGTGAATAGATTGGTCACATCGACGTCGCTGTGGCTCTGGATGCTGCGGCGCATGGTCTTCTCAAACAGCAGCGCCTTGAGTGCCGATGTGAGCTGCATCACTGTGAGCTGTACGTTGAACTGGACGTGTGCGTAGGCAAAGGCGTTCACCAGTCGAGACGCGAGGAACAATCCGACCCAAAAGACCAGGCTCTTGACGTCCACAGCGACCGGAAACGAGAACAAATCGATCACGCGACGCAGCACGACGGGCGCGAATACGGCACATGCCTCCACAGTCGCTGAACCGAGTCCGCACCACGCAAATCGCGTCGCGTACGTCGTGAAAATCGCATTTACGAGGGGTTTTCCACTCGAAAAATGGCTCTTGAACTCGGAAAAAGCGGCACTGGAGCGGTGCTGCGGCTCCAGATCACATAGATCATTGGCGTTGAGCTGTCGCTGGCTTCCTGCGTGGAGCAGAGGCCACGCATAAGAGAAAATGAGGCGGGAAACCCAGGAAGACGTCGCTCGAGGAGGTGCCGGCGAGCCGTCCGGAAATGTCGAATAGCGCGGTTTTTTCGAAGAGAGCGACGAAGCACGCAGCAGCATCGTCATGCGGAGATCGCAGGGTGGACAGCAGAGCCGTGCGCGACGCTTGATGCTTCGTGTTGACGTGGGAATGGAGCCGCCTTGAGCTTGTCGCTCATCTTGGATGATAAGGTTGTGGACTGTTGATTGGATAAATATCGCTGAGCTCGAATAAGGTGTATTTGGAATCACACGGTAAATTTTAGTTTTTAGATTTTAGAGGGTATTTAGATATCAATAGCGGGTATTCACGTTGAATACCCGCTAATGATAGCTAAATACCCTCTAAACAAATACCATAACAAAAACAAATACCATAACAAAAACAACAACATGATGAAGCGATGAGTGAAGATACAGTACGTTTATGCTGCGCTTGGAAGCACTACGTCGGCATGGCACTCACCATGTCTTCGAGGACCACTGGGAAGGAGGCAGAAACTCCACGTCGACATGGAATCGCTTGCTTCGAGTATGCGAGTTGGTCGGGCGTCGACACGTCCATAGCGCGGGCCAGAGCTGACGATGGGAGCGACTGTGCTGCCGAGAACTGCGTCCGTGTACCGGCTTCGATCGCAGCTCGCTCGAGACAGAAGCGCGAACCGTAGAGGTCGGTGTACTGACCGTAGGAGGCATACGATCGCCCAATCTGTCCGTCCATCCACGCCCACAGCGTCGAGACATTCGTGCCACCAAGAGCCACAAGAAGCATGCTCGGACTTGGATGAAGCACGTCCCGCGGAAGCTCCTGGATCGCTGTACCGCACAGGAAAACCGCTCGTAAGGACGGCACTTCGAACAGCTCCGCTGAGACTTGTGTAATGGGATTCTGTGCGAATGACAGAATGGCCGGCAGTAGCTTCAAAATCGTGGCTGGTATGGCCGTGAAACGTGAGGCTTCGAGTGTAATCGACATGAAACGTGGCCACAGTCGATGGAGATCGTCAGGCAGTGAGCCCAGATTCGATACACTCGCCGTGAAGCTACCAAGGCTCTGCGGGAAGTCTTTGCCGATGAGACCTGGCGGTAGTGTGGCGTTGGCAAACGTCGTGCGGACGAATGAGAGAGCGCGCAGGTTTTGGTGTGAAGACTTCGTGATCGCTGCCGTCTCCGACCACGACGTGATGGTGGAGTTGTAGACTTTCATACTCGCTATTTGGTGGTACTGCTGAATGGTCGGTGGCACCACAAGCTCTGGGCAGTGGCGCATGGTGAGGTGTGCAGTGAGCGTAGGATCGAAGTGTGTCCAGGCCGCCTCGAGCGACGTAGCCCTTCCATACAGCCCGAACTCGTTGCAGTTGATCTCTACGAGCGAGCAGGCTGGCTTGGTGTGGAACCACGGGCGCAGATGGAGTTTGCACGGCCAGTCAGTTCCCCTTGACTCGGCGTACACTTGTATGGCAAGAATGGCCCCTCCCCACAGCACGAAGAAGCGAGGGCCAGCAACGTGGAGCGCAAAGTGCTTGGCGTGCAGGAGCCGATTGCGTTTCGATTCATCAGTGGGCGTTGCGGTGTCGACGACTTTGTAGCCGCCAGATTTGCTGCGGGACTGAAGATCGAATTTCGCCTGCATGGGAGCCGAGGGGCGGACAGGGGTGCGGGGGGTCTCTGTCGTTATGGGACTGAGGATGTCTTTGATGCTCTCCATGCACTGCACGAGTCCTAGCGCAAAAACCAGTCTCGACGCCATGTCGCCCCACGAAACCACGAGCATCATCTGGAACTCCTGGTACACTGACGTGAACCATTCGTCGTTGATCCAGCTCGTTCGCGGGAAGCCCAGGCGCGGGTTGGGACATTGCGGAGCGTAGTGGAGGAAAATGAGCAGCGTGACCCCCATGGAGGAGATCATATCCAGCAAAGCGTCGCAGAGCAGAATCAACACACGCCTCGTGTGGCGGCGATCTTTGAACACGCGGTGGAGCAGTGGCACGCACCAGCAGTTGGCCACGAGCAGCGCGACGTAGATACGAATGAAACCGAGTCGTGGTAGCAACCGGGTCATGCGGTAAGCCTGGTAGCTTTGCAGGGAGGTCTCAAAGAACTCGCGCAGCACGAGGACGTCATCAAAGTGGGCGCTATCGACGCCGAAAAGGCCCTCACGACCGACAATCGAGTCCATCGTTCGACTTGCAGTCCGGGATACGAGCTCCGAGATCGACATCGCTCTTGCCTGGGCTTGATTCGAAGACGCAGGATTCACGTGTTGATCGCGGATGGGCCGGCCTAAATACGTGAGAAGGCGCGCAACCACGGAATGGAACGACATCGTGTGACTGAAGACAAGCCGACGCGCGAACAGCGAGGAGACGACCATGTTCAGCGCGTAGTAGATATGGATCGTGGAAACCGCTGCGTGGGTCCACCCGATGCCGTTGTACTCGCTCGGGGCAATGCCAATCGAGAACGCTCTGAGCTGATACGTGAGGTTCCACTCGGGCATGGCCCTGTAGAGGATCGCAAATCCCACGTAGTACCCCGCGTTCACGGCGTGGAGCAGCAGGAGCGCCAACCACCACACGACGAAGCCCCAACTCACTGACCGTCGGCCTCCCGCCACGTCTTGGGCCATGTTCTCGTCTGTCGTGGTCTGAGTGCTTCGACCAGAGTGCAAGTGTGCGAGTGCGTGTGTCCCGTTCACAGGTTATGTGAATGCTTTCGACTCGATGTGTTGGATGGAGCAGTGGCTCGGACAAGCCGATTCCTGAGGAGGGGTGAAGCGACAGAGACCAACCGTGAACACGAGTCGGGAGTTTCTGGTGTGATGGCCGCAATGTCGCTACTCTTGTTTTGGGGGAAATCGCAAATGAACTACTACTCCCTATGGCGGGAAAACCTCGAGCGGTGGCATTCACAGTTCCTTCACGAGCAGCTCACCGGAGGAGATTTTTCCGTTGTCAATTATCAACGGTACTATGGATACAGTAGTAACGTCTGGGAGGAGGCATCTCCTCCGCTCAGAAGTCTACTTTGGGTTCGCTCCATGCAGCCTGATGATGGCAGCATCTTGTCCGGCCAGATTTATTGTGGAGGAAGCGACCTAGGAAGCTGCGGTCTCCCCAAGTGTGTCACAAGTGAGGCATTATTGTAGCGAATTGTAATTCCGTCGTGGTGTGACCCACTTGCTCGGCTGAGCCAACCACACAGACAAAGGGGATCAAGTCCAAAAATGCCTCATTTGTGACACGTTTGGGGAGACCCCACAATAAATCTGTCCCGACAAGGTGCTGCCAATACTCAAGCTGCATGGAGCGAACCCAAACGTATCATAGTAGACTTCTGAAGGAGATGTCTCCTCCCAGACGTTGCTACTGTATCCATAGTATCATGATACCGTTGATAATTGACAATGGAAAAATCTCCTCCGGTGAGCTGCTCGTGAAGGAACTGTGGAATGGGCATACAAATCGCGAAAGCGAAAGAAGGTCTCCGTTTGTGACACGTGGGCCGGCAAACGTTGCGAGCACGGCCTTGACCGCCGACTTGTCCTGCTTCCGATTCTCTGGTGGTGAGTGTGTGCTCCTCCAGCTCGCACAGATCTTCCATTTCGAATGCCACTACACACGATGCCCAGTACGTCACGCGCGTAGTTAAACACGAGCTGAGGTAACCCCGAGACATTGGTGGAGGTTGGGGGCTCCGATGGCCACTTCTCATCGTCGTAATACTGAAATAATCCATAGTAAATGAATAACTTCACGTTGCACTTGGTCTGGTTTTCCTATTTCGTGACTTTCACAGTTCGATCCACACATTTCGCTGTTGACGTCCTGACAACTGGAATATGATCCGCAGAAGCTCAGACGATAGGCAATCGTGGGCCACGGATCGTACCACACTGAGAAACGCCAGGCGAGCGGCACGCGTCGTATCAAGCACAGTGTCATCAACGTCGAGCGTGGTGTGGACAATGTGGCGGTAGTCTTCGTACGTCAGCGAGTGAACCTCACCGCGGCCTCTCGCCGTCGTGATCCCGTGGAGTGTGAAATGGACGATGCTCTTGGTGTGCCGCACTAGCTCACCTGCTGCTCGCAGGACTTGAGGCTCCAAGCTGGAGTCGTGGTCATAGTCATTGGAGCCGGTGATCTCGAGTCGAAGCCGCCTCAGTGATGGTAAGACACTCGACTGGCTGGTATGAAGTAGCTCCAAGAGAGCGATCGCTTGAGCTGGTAAAGCGCACGACACGCTCAGTGTATCCAGAAGAGGCCACGTGCGGCTTCCAAGAAGCTGAGGACTTCGCGTCCAGAGCGAGCCGTCTTGAGTCACGTTGAGAGACTTCAGACGTGGGCACGATGCCAATATCACGTCGATGTCTGCAGCCGCGAGCGGTGTGTGATCCACGACTTCAACCACTTCGAGCGTCGGCGATCCAAGCAAGGAGATCCATTCACGTAATTCCCTCGGACTACTCAGCATGACTGTCGCTCGGAAATGAGTGAGGCTGCTCGTTGATGTCCTCCTGAGTGGAGTGAATTCCAGTGCACTATTCCTCGATGTGAAGCCGATACCGTAACCTGGTACGAGAACACACATCGTTTCTGGATCTTCAGGCCCGCCGAACACGTCAAATACCCAAGATTCGTCGCTGACCACGAACGTCCACTTGTCCTCCTTACTCGATGCAATCACCGAGCCTTCCTTCAACCTGGCTTCTGATGACGGCCACGTGCTCATCGTCGACATCACACGTCGCACGTGGTCCTCTCCGACGTATTGCTGGTAAGGAAACAGAGCAAGTGGCCCTCGATCTCGCACGTCGTTCATGATCTTGAGAACACTCGCGTCGACGTGGCACATATCTACAGAGAGCTGAGACCAGGATGATGTGGATGATCTCCTGTGGAAGATCGCGTACGCGAGCCACGCCCAGTCGATACGCTCGCTGAGATTCGGGAAGCGGATGTGGTGAAGTGTTCGCGCACGTGGAAGCGCGATACAAAGCCCTTGAAACTGGTCGTAGTCGAGCATCTGACGGTTCACCACGAGCGTCTCGAGCGTTGATGTGATCGCAAGGTCGAGGCCAGTGGCGACCCGAATCGCACTGGGTGGCACCATGCCGTCACCATCCAAAGGCATCGTTTTCCACCACCAGTGTGAGATATGAATCCCCGGCAGTCGGAGCCACTTGCGGTACGCAGTGAACGGGTCGTCCTCCAGAAACACCACGCGCATGTCATCCAGAGAGAGCTCTTCGACCTGGAACCGAGCCGCTCGTGACGTAGGATCGGAGACCTTCGCAACTTGCATCTTCTCCAAGAACTGCGTCACGGATGGATACAAGTACAGCGTATCGTAGCTGGGCAGATCCATAGCGACTGGAATTGTGCGGCTGTACCGAGCCGACGACACGTACGGTCTCAGCCGTTCCATGTCGCGGACGAACTCTGGACTTGGCCTCTCGGCTTCCTCGTCTGATCCCAAGCCGAAGAACTCCTCACACACCAGCGCCACATGAGCTGCTTCGTCTCGCGCGCTTTGGTCCGTCGTACCCACTGCAAGTCGGTCTTCGAAGAACAAGCGAACACGAGGGAAGGTATCACCTTCGAAGAACGTGAACTCGTCCGACACGCCCTGCTGCCGCAGATGCGAGCGCCTGTACGCACGACTCACGACTCGTCGCCAAAAGACCGGATTCTCACTGTCCGTGTAGCCAGCGCAGCATGAGAGCGCGTGCCACACGTCCAGCGTCTCTCGGACTTGCGTGATGAACTGCCGCACGACCGCAGGCGACTCAAGACGCACGGATCGTCGTGCCAGCTTCTGCAGCTCGAGTGTCAGCCACTGCTCGTCGCGTGGATGGAGGCGTCCTGTATGCGCGGGCACTTGCAGCGATACACGGCCGCGCAGCTTGTCGCCCCACGCCGTGGCGATCGCCAGCGCCTCGTCCAGTGGCAGCAGCATTTCGATTCGGGAGCTCATGAGTCAAGACTCAGACAATCTGAGTTTGAATTCTAAAGTAGTATATAACCTGAAAATACATACTGATATAATGGGTTATGATTTGTATACCGCTATACGTATAAGTTAAGAACCTCATTTTCAACCAACGCGTTCGAAAACGAGCAACATACATGAGACTTTCACCACACGACCACGAAAGTATTCTCCTGGCGACGCCCCTTCATGTACAACCTCGGCCCCCGGCGCCACGTCCCCTCGTCATCCTGATTGGATGGCGCACACGTCGCGTCGCCCTTCTTCCTCACCTTCTCTCTTCACTGTGAAGTTCACACTGCTTCGCTTCACTGTCCATTGTGACTGCCTGAAGCCATGGCCTCGACGTCTGCAGGTCTCCTCTCCGGCCAGCCGCAGGGCTACGCCACGTTCCACGGCGAGGACGCCACCCCCAGGCCGCCACGCGAGTCCTATGGCAATGCCTCGTGGTTCTCACGGCTTGTTTTTGGCTACGCGAGGCCTGTATTGGAGACCGGGAATGCGAGGCAGCTCCAAATGGACGACCTCTGGGAGCTAGAGGGCGACACGCGCACCAGCGCTGCCTACGCCAAGTTCAAGGCCGTGTACCTTCGCCAGAAGGGATCCGTGGTCAAGGCAATCGCCGTGGCGTTCGGTCCGCAGTTTCTCATGTGTGGCGTCGGCTCGGTGGTCATGGCGTCGTGTGCGATCTTCGCGCCGGCCGTGCTCCACCACGTGATCGACTCGTTCAGCCAGCCCGTGATCGACCTGGACAACCTCACGCTGTGGGTGTCTGCGTTCTTCGCGTCTCGATTGGTGAACGCGTTCACAGAGGCGCATGTGAACTTTAATATGGAGATGGCGCTGCTGCAGCTCACAGTGTCCATGAAGGCGCTGATCTTCGAAAAGGTCATGCGCCGTAGTATCCAGAGCAAGAACGACAACGCCATGGTCGACGTGTCCAACTTGTTCACGGCAGATATCGACAACTTAATGTGGGCTGGATACCAGATCAACACGGTGTGGGTCATGCCCATGCAAGTGTCCGTGGTGATCTACATGCTGTACAACGTGCTGGACGTGGCAGCGTTTGCTGGACTCGGCATCATCTTCCTGTCCATGTTCTTCAACTACATCGTCGCCAAGGGGTACATGGCCGCCTACAACGATATCATGAAGTACAAGGATACGCGCATGAAGGTCGTGAAGGAAGTGTTTGGCGCCGTCCAGATCATCAAGCTCAACGCATGGGAGAACAAGTTCCTCGAGCGCATCCGCAAGTGGCGAGGCAAGGAGATCCGAGCCATTTCGAGGTACTTGTACCTCATGGCTGTGTCAATCTTTTTGTTTTGGGGCGCGCCGCTGTGTGTCTCGGTCGTGTCGTTTGCGACTTATTCGATTGTGTTGGGCCAGGAGCTCACGGCGGCCAAGGTCTTCACGGCGATGGTGCTGTTCACGGCGATTCGAGACCCGCTGTCGCAATTCCCCGAGGCGTTGCAGGCGATTCTACAGGCTGGCTTGGCGATCAAGCGTATGGCCAAGTATCTGGCGGCCGATGAAGTCCACCCAGAGCGTATCTCACGAGACGCCTCGGGTCTGAGTGATGACGTCGTGATTTCGATGGAGATGGCGACGTTCAAGTGGAAGCCGAGCGTGAATTTGGATGCAGCATCCAACGAGATGTCACCTGAAGGCGAGGAGCTGCTGCCTATTACGAAGCCCGTGCTTCGCGATGTGGTGCTGACTGTTAAGAAAGGAGATTTTGTGGTGGTTCACGGTGCAGTTGGTTCCGGCAAATCGTCGCTGTGCGCTGCGCTGCTGGGCGAGTTGCCACGGGACGAGGGCAAAGTGTTTGTGCGAACTCCGAACGTGGCGTACTACTCGCAGCAGTCATGGATCCAAAACATGACCATTCGTGACAACATCCTCTTTGGCCTGCCGTATGACAAGACCAAGTACGACCGCGTGATTGACGCGTGCGGCCTTGTGAAGGATCTGGCGATGTTTCCAGCGGGTGATGCGACTGAGATCGGCCAGAAAGGCGTCAACTTGTCCGGCGGTCAGAAGGCGCGTGTGAGTCTGGCTCGTGCGTGCTATGCCGATGCTGACGTGTACATCTTGGACTCTCCATTGGCGGCTGTGGATGCGGTGGTGCAATCGGAGATCTTCAACAAGTGCTTGTGTGGTCTGCTTGAGAAGAAGACCGTGGTGTTGGTGACGCACTTGCACGATATCATCGAGTCGAAGGCAGCAAACGTGAAAATTCTGGTCGAGAATGGGGAGGCCAAGGTCACGTGTGGCGATCGCAAGGAGCCACGTCGTGCTTACGCCAACCTGCACACACATGCCGAAGACGAAGAGACTGAAGAAGCCAAGGACGCCATCGACGACAATGCTCATCTGCCTGATAAACCAAGTGGCACACTGGTCGAAGAAGAAGAACGCGAAGACGGTCGCGTCTCCAGTGAAGTCTTCCGTGCGTACGTCGATGCATTGGGTGGAACCAAGGTCATGGTTGGCTTCGTTTTCATTCTCGTGAGCTGGCAGAGCTTCCAAGCCGGCAGCGACATCTGGCTCAGCCACTGGACAGGCGCAAAGCCGGGAACGGAGTCCACTGCGACCACGGAAGAGAACATGACCGTGTACGCGTTGCTCACTCTAGGTGCGGGCATATTCGTCTTTGCCCGCGCACTTGTGACAGCCTACACGGGCGTCCGGGCATCCCGCTACCTATTTGACGAGATGACAAAGTCGTTATTGTACGCACCACTGCGATTCTTCGACGCGAACCCCATCGGCCGCATCCTGAACCGGTACTCTGAAGATATCTCGACCATTGACTTCCGCTTGCCGTTCAACTTCTTCGGTATGCTCGTGGCGACCTCGGTCAACGTGTTTCGCCTGTTAACCGCGATCTACGTGATCAAGTGGGTCGGTCTCCTGCTGCTTCCGCTTGGATGGGTGTACTTCCACGTTGGTATCTACTACTTGGCGTCCTCACGCGAGGTCTCCCGACTCATGAAGGTCTCCACATCTCCTATCCTGAGCCATTTGTCGTCATCAGAAGAAGGCGTCGCCGTACTTCGAGCGTTCGGCCAGCAGTGTGTGGACCGCGCAATCGCTGAAAACTTCAAGCGGTGTGATGCGAGCAACCGCGTGTGGTATGCACAGACTGTGGTGAATCAGTGGTTCACTGTGCGTGTGCAGATGATTGGCTTCTGCGTCGTCGTCCTGGTCATTTCGACGCTGCTGACGCTCCACGAGTACTTGTCTCCCGGTCTCGTCGGACTCGCTTTCATGTACGCTGTGAGCATCGACATGGGTCTCTCGTGGTGGGTCAAATCGTGGTCGTGGATGGAAATGTCGATGGTGAGCCCGGAAAGAATCGTCGAGTACGTCGGAATTCCCGCCGAAGGTCAAGACAGTGACCGTGTTGTCGACTCCATCTCGAATGATGGAAAATTGTGGCCTCGATACGGTGCAATCACGTTTGACAAGGTGAAGTTTGCGTATAAACCTGGCGGAGCCCTCGTCCTCAAGGGCCTCGACTTCCAAGTGAAGCACAATGAGAAGATCGGCATCGTCGGCCGCACAGGCGCGGGCAAGTCCAGCCTCACGCTCGCACTCTTCCGCATCAACGAGCTCGTGTCGGGTCGTATCGTGGTCGATGGTGTCGATATCTCGACTGTGAACCTGCAGACGCTGCGCTCGAGCATGTCGATCATCCCGCAAGTGCCCGTGCTCTTCAAGGGATCCATGCGTGCGTACATGGACCCGTTCGACAAGTACAGCGACGCCGAGATCTGGACGGCGTTCGAGAAGGTTGGCTTGAAGGACATGATCAGTGCGTTGGACGGCAAGCTGCAGCACGAGTTGAGCGAGAACGGCGAGAACTTCAGTGTGGGCGAGCGTCAGATGTTGTGCTTGGCTCGCGCGCTGCTGCGTAAGTCACGCATCGTGGTGATGGACGAGGCGACAGCGTCGATCGATCGTGGTACGGAGCAGAAGCTGCAGCTGATGATCCAGCGAGAGTTCGTGGACGCGACGGTGCTGACGATTGCGCATCGGTTGCTGACTGTGGTCGAGTCGGACCGTATTATGGTGCTGAGCGACGGCCGTGTGGTGGAGTTTGACACGCCGAAGAAGTTGGCTCGCGTGGAAGGCGGTGTGTTCCGTGAGCTTGCGAAAGAAAGCGGATGTCTATCGCTGCTACTTGCGTGATTGAATAGAATATATTGAGACCAGCGGCTTCTGCGTGTTTGTTTGGCGTGCGTCGATGTTCCATGCACTAAACTGTGCAACTGAGCCTTCGTCTTGCACCGGGGAATTCTAGCGATGTTATCAGTGCAGTTCTCCGTGGTCAGAGTGAGCCACTTGCTCGCCTTGGAGTACATTCCTGTCGATCCAGTCAACGATCCGAGACCGTTGGGCCGCAAAAGCTGCGTGTCGGAGGGAGTGCTAGTCGAAATCTGCCCGATGGTGTTCAAAGAGCCACTGCATCACGTTCTCGTGTCCGCCACCGAACATGAATCTGCCAACCAAAATCGAAAGACCTCCACCTCGCTCGATTTCATACAAACCATGAGTGTGGAGGAAATCCAAAAGCTGGAGATCGCCACAATCTGCTGCTGCGGACGAAATGTGGTAGCCATCATCGCGTCTGGGGCTGCCAACGCACACTCCAGAGCATTGTTGTGGCAGTTGGTGATCCACGAGCCAGCGTAGGCTGTTTAAAACGGGACACGAATCGTGGTAGGAACCCGTGAGTAGATCTCTGGCCGTTGGAGCAAAGCTTGCACACATCGCGTACAATTTTCGGCGTCGTGCTCGTGGAGACAGGCGACAATGTCCACTTTACCCATCGCAGCAGCATAGACCATCGCCATCTTGGCACGTCCACCAGTGCGATGTGCGGAGAGGTACTGCACGACAGCCAAGTGGCCATTCGCAGCCGCTGAGTTGATGGCCACACCCTTCCGAGCGAAACTCCGCTAGCCACTTCACAGCATCGAGATGGCCACTTTTGGCTGCATGGTCCATCGTTTTGGACGTGAACGTTGCTGGCTCATGGATGTGCAGCCACTCGAGTACCTCGATATACCCGTGGGATGCCGCCGAGATGGAGTCTTCGGGAGACCACTCGCCAATCGCTTCTTCCCACAACCACGCGTACATTGACAAGAGATCCTCTTATGTTGTTGCGGGCACTAAGTGCCATTGGATACACTGCACGCTCCTCGAAAAGCCACTTTAGCGTATCGAGATGCGCGTACTGCGTCGCGTAGAAGCTCGCTTCTTCATCGATCGGGCGGTTGCTGGTCAGCACTGTCTCCGCCATGTAGAGTTCGTCCCACTGAAGTACCTTCGCACCATCGGGTCGAGTCGCAGCGTACACGAGCTTGTCGTGGAACGCATAGCAGAGTGACGTGGAGATGAGGTACTCAACGACGGATTGCTTGTTTGGCTTGCAGGAAGCAGCCACTAGCGCGCTGAGGACGTAATCGCCTAGCCACGTGCGACTAGATACTGGACCATGTCCAGATTCTCAGCTGTATGGTCCTCAATCTCCCCGCGCAGAAGCAGCTCTGCCGCTGCGTCGTTCACGAAGCCCTTCTCATCGAGCCAGCACAGAAGTACAAAGTTTCGAAGTGCCACATCGTACAGAACGGATTTGCGGAAGCCGTCTTTTTCAAAGCTGAGTGGGTAGCCTTCTTGGACAAGCCACTGGACGACTCGGACGGGGTCTTGTTTACCGATGAACCATAGCGCAGGATCCATGCAGGTCCGGCACACGTTCTGGAGGCCAGGTTGGCAGCAGAGGCGGTCATGGCGGTGGGCGATGATCCACTGCACCAACTCTAGTGTCCCACGTTTGAACGCGAGCACCAACGATTGGAGTGCAAGTGGAGTGCGTGGATCTTCTGGACTATGGCGAGGTCGTCTTTCTTGATTGCTGCTTCCATCGCCCCCGCTCTCCAGTACTCGCGGACAGCTACATCCTCTCGTCGGCCGTTGGCCATTCGTACGTACACACGCTCGAACAGGCTACCCAAGCCGCTGGCAGCCGCTGAGGTGAGATTGAAGGTCGTCGATGTATCCAGGAAGTCGGAGATCACGCCGAGGACCGAGTCCGGAAGAGCGACGGTACTGCCACGAAGAGCATATTGCACCTGTGTGAGCGGTGCAAGTGGCGTGGTCGACGAAGCCGTCTCCACTGCTGAGAGATTGCGAAAGTGTGGCTGCGTGCACGAGGTTCGCAGTGTTGGAGTCGGCTAAAACAAGGAATCGTTTCATGTGCCAATGCTGTACTTTCTCGTTGCGTGGTCCACAACATTTTGAGTGTTTGTCCTTCAACATCAGAGTGTACTCTCATGTAAAGCACTGGCAATCAAGTGTCAACGGTGCAAGTTAACTGTGAAAACGTGTATTCTGTGGCGAGGTCCCTTAATGATTTAATGGTTTTGATCTCCTCACGATCTCAGCATGACTCCATTTTATCAGATAGATCATCGCCAGTGTGCAATCGAGCTCAGCAGTAGAAGAGACCGCCGTAGGGGAGACCCAGGCCGCAGCCGCCACCGTACAAGCCAGCGCCGAACGCGTTCCAGTAGCCCAGTGGGTACGCCCAGCCACCCAGACCACCGCACGAGTAGCCGAAGCGGTAGGGTCCGA
>JAADVL010000461.1:0-25367 GCA_023334995.1 Pythium sukuiense
ACCCTGAAACCACGAAGCGTGAAAGCCGCACCTTTAGTTGCGTATAGGTGAGAAGAGGTTCAGTCAGGCCGCCGCATACCAGCGTTGTGAACACCACCACTACAACACAATAACAAGTTGAGCTTGAGCCAATGACCAAAGTAGCCGACAGAGAAGGGTTGGTATGCACCTGACAGCGTGGTCGTGACGTAGACGTCTTGGTTTGGCCCAGGCATGTTTCTAGCGGATAACAATCAGTCATTTTGATTCTCATTGTCACACATCGGAGAAGAAGAGTGCGAAACGTACTGCGAGAGGGCGAAGGCGATTGCACCACGCAAGCCCGAGAACCACATCACGACCTGCATCTTCATGGGGATTTTGGTCGTTCGCCTGAGCAAAAATCAAACCCGTTAGTGAGTGCTGAACCTCATCAAGAACAGATACATGTGGCAGGCTCATACCCAAGATTGGCGATCCAGCTGAAAGGGAACGTGTTGAAAACACGCGAGATGAGGCAGAAGATGATCGCCAGCAGAATGAACGTGAGGTCCCAGCGTCCAAACTGGCCAGCACAGAACCCCATGCCCATGTACAGGAACACAAAGAACTCGGACACGAGTGCGAAGCTCTTGAAGATGTGTTCAGCCGTGACTTGTGACTCCTTGGACAAGTTGTACGAGTTGTAGTGCGCCATCGTGATGCCGCAGAAGAACAGCGACATGATCCCCGACAGCTTCATGACTTCGGCCAGTGCATAGGAGCCATACGCGTACAGGAACAACAGAGTGATCTCGTACGCTGGGTATCCCTTGATGTTCGTGTTCTTACACATGAAAGAGCACGCCAAACTAGAATAATGCATACCAGCGCGTCAGTCAAACCCACGGATATCCAGAGGTCTCCACTGTACTCCAGTTCGAACATACCCAGTGAAGACACCGCACGCCACTGAGCCCAGCGAGATCAACACGAACTCAACGAGAAGACCAGCAATTGCACCCGACGTGAACTCGCTCTGCGACTCGTAGAACTTGAGAAAGGTATTGAAGAGCACGATCGCGACGGCGTCGTTGAGCACGCTTTCGCCAAACACGATGCTGTAAAGCAACGGGTCCAGGTTCAGCTCCGGATTCCCCAGAATCGACAGTGTCGCGACAGGATCGACCGCTGAGATCAACGCGCCAAAGAGCAGAGCTTCAAGAGGAGAGCTCGTGTCGATGGAGATCCAGCCAAGCTGGCCGGCGTAGAACGTCAGGAAGCCGATGATGAATGTCGAGACCATGGTGCCCAGCACCGCAAAGAGCAAGATCGTGCTGCAGGAGGGCCACATAGCGTGAGAACAAGCCCTTTAAACAGCATGACAAGTCTTCACAACATATCACTCACTTGAAATTGTCGAAAAACCGTTTCTGTAGGCAACATCAGTGTGGTTGAGTTTGAGATTCAGCGTATTGAGACTCGTCGAGTGAATGAACGTACCCGATGCAGCGAGTAGCCGGCTTCAAATATGATCGGCGGTAGCAGTAGGAAGTAGAAGAGTATTTTCTAGAGCGCAGCGAGTGATGAGTCTCGAGTGATGGTGGAATTCTTCCTGACTGATTGTGGAAATTTGCAAGTTGAGTTTGCACTCACGTTGAACCGTAGAAACTCCATCTCCTTGCGGCTCGGGTAGAACAGACGAGCACTGCAGTCCATCAAGCGATGATTGATCAATCAAAGCACTTGCATCAATCAGACGTGGAGTCCATCAATCAATCGTACCACGCGCCGACGATGAGGCCGAGGAGAATGGCGGCGCCAGACTCCGGGAGGTAGTAGAACTTGTACTCCTTGATGAGGTACGCGCAGACAATGCACAGCCCCAGGATGATCACCTACGTTCATGTCATGGGATCAGCATAGAGTGGGGCTAGCGTAGTCGTTCAGAGCGACGAACAAAGAGCAGCGTGTTGAGGGCGCCAAACTCATGGAGCCCTTCGCCCGCGGAGCGCTCTGTTTAGAGGCGAACCACAGCGATTCACAGTGCATATGACACACAGATAGGAAGCATAGACACGTGAGTATCTTAAAACGTCTCGTTCATGTGCGGAAGCGGCGTAGGTGCCACGCCACATCACGCGAACGCACCGGCAAGTTGCATGTCGACCATGTTGACCTAGTCGTCGCGAAAATGGGCTAACGTTAGGACGTTTTTGGTGGGTGTGTACTAAATTAGGAACTTATTTAAGGCCAATTTGAAGCTCGGGAAATTACCCTAAGTCAGTTAGTTTCCCTTTTTGCCTTTCTTGCCGCCAGTGGGAGCTGGCTGGCGCACGGCTTCAGCCTCATTCACAGCAGCCACGACAGGCTCCTTCACTGGCGTGGCGGCTCCCTTGTTCTTGCCTCTCTTGCGTGAGCGCTTTGGCTCATTCACTGGAGCAGCTCCGTTGTCATCGACTGGGTCGGCCTTGGGACTGTCAGGAGTGTCCTGAGCCTGAGCCTTGGCTGGGCTCGGCACAGGGCTGGCAGCGACTGGAAGCGAAGCCATGGGACTCATGATGGCCGACGAGTAGCTCGCACTGTTGTTGTCCGAGTCACGAGGGCTCATGTCCGACGTGCGAGGGTTCGCGTAGACTGGCTCATCCGTGGAGATCGGCTTCGGAGGCGACTTGGTGTGGCTGTGCTTGCGTGGACTATGATCCTACACGCGTCAACAAGCAACGATAAGATACATTTGCAATTGTATGCCGCATGGATACGTGAGTACGTACCACATCCTCGCAATTGTCGTCGAAAGCGAAGAATTTCTGTGCAAAATCCCCCATTTAGAGTCGTAATCAACGCCCGCTCCGGTAGGATTGACACTCTTACCTTCAAGGTCTCGTCGCTCGAGGCGTGGAAGAAGTCGACAGCGGACTCATTCGTGCACACACGCGTAATAAACGTGTCGAGCTGCAGTCGGCGGTGGTCGAGGAAGTCCTGGTCCAGCGACCACCAGCCAAAGAGCGAGCGAATCGCGTCGCGATGGGTCTTGAAAAATGGAATCTCGGCCATCTTGTCGGCTCCGAGCGACAGCTTCAGTGCTCTGTGCGGCATAAAATCCTGGTCAGAACGCAGTACAATACCCAGCAACTCATAGAGTAATAACCACGCACTCATTCAGCGCGTCAAACTCGGAGAAGCGGTGCCACACGTGCCACTCCTTGGCGAGGCGGCGATCCGCCATGCGGCTGAAGAGCGAGACGTGGCATGTGATCATGTACTCCTGCAAATCACACAAGGATCAGTCACACCTTCAGTTTAGGATACTGAAAGTGAGCATTCACAGATCGTACCGCGTGCTTTCCTCCACTGTGGAGTCGAACTTGCGTGACTCGAGCCTCGAAGCAGAACGCGGACTGCGAGGTCGGCGTCTTCCCCGGCGATCGTGGCGAAAGCGACGCGCTGAATCGCGGCGGCTGCGGTCCGTCCTTGGCAGCTTGCAAGAGGCGCTTCATCCACATCTTCTTGGTCCCATCGTCTGGTGCTGACAGAAAGACGCGGATCTCGTACCCGCAACTCGTGACTTCATGTACGTAGAAACAGTGTGGCGTCTCGTCAACGCTGGGTACGTTGGCGTGCTTGGGGTCGCCAGGCACTGGCGTTGCGACGTCTGCATCCTTGAGATGGATCTTCCACTTGAGCTCCGCCTGCGAGCGGTCCGTGAAACCCAAAAGCTGAGCCGAGATGTCGTCGAACTTGACGAAGTCGGTCTGCCACGTCTTCTTCGGCGCGGTCTCCGCTACTGGGATAGCGAGTAAGAAGCCCTCCACTGACATCCTATAGCCGCTGGTTGAGTATGGGGGGCGATTGGCAGTGTGCTTCCGAGGTGTAAGAGCCAAATGGAGAGTGTGCGCAACGTACGCCGCACGCAACCGCAGCGGTTCATCCGAACATAGCTCTTTGGTGCAACGGGTAGGATAGGACGTTGCACCACGCCGCGATGGCGTTATTTTTGTTTATCGACTCTTTGGCCTTTCGGAACCAAAAGCTCAGCTTTTAATGGGATGAGATGCTGTCGTGGGACTTGTAGGCGAAAGAAGAAACGTCGAGTCCGAGCGCATCGACGCCACTGAGTCCGGTGGTAGCTTGGGTCGCAATCTGAGCAGAACTTGGACGAGTGCGAGCGGTCTCGCAATCTTGAACAGGCAGCGTGACCCCGAACGTCGAGTGCGTGTCGAGACTGGCGACGACAGTGGCAATATCTGCAGTGGTCGATAGCGAGGTCACCAGTGGGGTGTTTGGCAAGCGAAAGCGATGGAGCTCTTGTGTTGTCGACGGACTCAGAGGAACTCGTGCCCCGAGACGCTTGCTTATCATCGGGAAGATCGTGTTGTGAGATCGAATATAGTCTGCTGGCGTGCGGCCACGAATGTTCTGCAGGTTCATCACCAAACACAGTGAGATCTCGTCACCTCCACAGCGTCAGATTTCCAAATGAGCCTACTTTGGATGTCCACGTCTCGACAAGTGCACTTTGGGCTCTTGCGTCCAATGCAAGGGAGACTTGGAGTAGGAAATCGCCTTGGCTGTGACGAGCGGCCCAGTGGAAGGCATTGTCACCCTGGTCAACAGCACCAGCAACATCTCAGTCCAGTATTCGGCTGAAGCGGGTATCGTTCTCCATGTACGCACCGAGCTGTCAATGAGTGTTGCGTCGGCTCCGTGGCCAACCAACAAAATGCCGACATGTGCGTAGCCTGCTCTGGCCGCATCCATCAGTGGCGTCAGTCTGGTCGCCGTCTGACACACACACACGAACCCATCATTCCACCAGCTCATTCGAATACGATCGAAAGCTCAACTCTACCGTGTCGATTTGATCCACGCTTGCTCCGTTCGCCAGCAAGAACTGCGCGGCTTCAAAACTTCCCCACCATGCCGCTGTGTGCAGAAGCGTTCGTCCGAACTCCTCCGGCTTCTTGCTGTGCGTGAGGACCAGTCTGTTCACAGAAGAGAAGACCACGTGAGACACAACCTGCTTTCAGATACCCGAGTCTCCGACGACGTTGACTACTCACTTTGCTGCGCCTTCAACGAGGAAGAAGTTGCGCAGCATTAGGACGTCGTTGGTCTGCACGACGTCCCACACCGTTCCTGGATAATCAATCAGCAGGCGACGCGCTTCGGCTCGCTGGCGGCGTCTGATGTCGTCAGTTGTCGATCGCGACGTCAACATGGTTCGCTGTGTGTGGGAAATTGCAGCATGGCTCGCTTCAGACACCTTCACAGACGGATTTGAGCTGGTATCTGCTTGTGCAGATGTATCACTGTGTGCCGCCGAAGCCTGGGAAGATTCGGGCGTTGAGGAGACGTCACCATCCTGTAGGAGCTGTTGACGCTGTTGCTGGATACGTTGCTCGCGTTTGGCTCGCAGCTTCGACTGATACACAGGCTGATCAGCAGCATCGATCTCCCCTTGGGATGTGTGTGCATCTCCTCCGGCGTTCATGGTTGATACTAGAGAAGTATCACGGATGCTGCAGCAGTGATTGTGCAGGAGGCACTGAAACTGGCGCGACGCTTCACATACTACAACCAGCAGACTCGACCACTCACAGTGTGTGAGGTGTGAGAGTCACAGAGACTTCATTCGTCGACACTATGGGCTCTACCAATAGTCACGCAGAGCGTATCGGCCACCCCTCCCCACAAAGGCACTCTCCACAAAGGCACTTCCTACGGTCGTGAAGACCCAAATGCAGCGTGACAAAGAGGGCTACTGAAGAAGGCTGAACGATACAAGCATGCATCTCCAGTCTCTCGACCCATGCCGTCCAGTGACCCACATTCCATCATCGTCCAATTTTGACGCAAAGTGACCAGCTTTCGTCACTAAGAATTCGTGGTCACCCCCTCCTCTCTCTCTCAAGAACAGTGCCGGTCAGTTCCCATGGAAGAACGAGGCGAGATCGGATGAACGAAGCAGCTCAAATGGCGCGACGCGTGTGGTTCCAACTGGCGAGAGCCGACGGCAGCGTGATCGAAGAATCGACAGACTTCGTCGACATAGCGGCGCAGGAAGTTGTCGCGGGGTTCCGGCAGGCAGTCAAGCAAACAAACAGTGATTCACTCGGGTCGGTCGCACTCTGGCGTCTCCTCGTCTTCGCGAACGGGGTGGCTTTCACGGAAGAGCCACATGGGCGTCGCCGACTCGATAAAAGGCATAGGAATCTCCCGCCGAGACCCCCGTGATCGTGCAGGAACCTCTGGCAGCACCGACGCCGATGCCTGCAGTGATGACGGCGACGGCGCCACTCCGACCTGTACTACCGCCGACCATACTGTTGCCACACCCAGCGAAGTTTCTCCACGATTGCAGCGAGCTCAGATCTTGGGCCGTCGATGCTCTCCACGAGATCCCGAGCTTCACGAGTTTATGAAGCCACTGGGTGGATGCACCGCCAACGGGAAGATTTTCTGGCATGAAGAAGAGAAGCAGGTTGCGTCACTGATTCTGGGCGCGTGGCTAGACCCAGGCAATCGACGTAGAAACCAAAAGGCCATCGTTGTGGGCTCGCCAGGCGTAGGCAAGTCGACGATGCTCTGTCTCCTGGCATTCTACGTCGTGCTCAAGTGCCGGAAGAGCGTCCTCGTGTATCGTCGACTGGGGACTGGGAAACAAGATCAGCGGAACTGCCTCCTCTACGTCGGCTACGACAACGACCAAGTTGTTTATTTTGCCAAGGAGAGGTGCACCAACCAGAAAGCCGCCTTGATCTACGAAGCGCTCATCCAGCAGTTTGGTATCTCGAACGTCTGGCTCTTGCTCGACGGGCTCGTGTACCGTCGAATTCCGGAAGAGCTCGAGACGTTTGCTTTGCTCACAACGTCGTACCAAGTGGATCTGAAGTCCAGCGAAGCACAGCACGCGTTCTACTGTCTCCACCCGTGCTGGAAGAAAGACAATCTCGTGAAGCTTGCAAGACTCGCGTACGGTTGGGATACGGAGACGGCGGAAGATCACTTTTTCTTCTCCGGAGGAAATGTGCGGGAGTTTTTGTATGCATCGACAGACGACATCGCTGCTCGTATGGTGGATGCAGTCTCAATGGTAATCGACTCGTCGACGCTGTACTGGAATGGTGCAACCGATTATTTCGATGTGAACCAGGGCGGTCGTCTGCGTCGCACGTTTGTTCGAGACCCTACGAAGCCAGAACAATACTGCCTTCGTTTGTTCTGGGAGCAAGTCGTCGACTCGGAGTTTGCTGTCCACCTCCTCTCGGATCGAATGAGTGCCCGGACGGTGCAAAAATTGCTAGAATGGGCACAGGCGGCGGGCCCGTAGTACGCGTCGCTGGCTGGAAGCGTGTTCGAGATTCTGATTCATCGCCTCGCTGCTCGTGGCATGTTGAAGCTTTCCACTTCTCCGTACTACCAACTTCCTCGCGGTGAGCCAAAGGGGGACCGGAGTTTCGAGTTTATAGAGGTGCTGTTGCGAACGGGACAAGCAGTACGGTCCGGCACCGCAGATGATTTCGAGTCCGCGTTGGTGCAGTGGAGAGACAACGACGAAGAGACGTACTGGTTCCCTAAGTCGTGGCACGACTTCCCAAACATTGACAGCATCGTGAAGCTTGAGGTCGACGAGGCCACCGGAGGCAACACAAAGAGAGCCACGGAGACGAAGGGTGTCCGCGTGGCATATCTTCAGATGAATGTCTGCTCCGACCCCTCCATCGACGCGAAGCAGCTGCAGTTGATGAATACAATATTCCGGCCAACGACTGCGATGGAGAAGCCGCTTTTCGTGTTCCTGGGTCCGAGTGAAAGCGAGTGCCTTGAACTCCCTCTGACTATCGGTGACGAAGTCCTCGCAGCGCAAGAGCACTGCGAAATCCACATCGGCTGCTATGAAGAGAAGGGCGAGGCGAATCTACGAAGCGTGTCTTCAAAGAGAAGACGACAATGGGGCTGCCAAGCCCAGTCCTGCGCAGACGCAAACGACTAAAGACGAAAACGCATTGGTGACCCGCGGTTCGGATCTCACAGAGCGAGAGTGTCGATTCAAGATGTGGCGATGATCGATGAGCTCCCGAAACAGCTACAATGAGGCCTTGCTAACAGAGCAATTGCAGATTCCTTGTGTTTGATGAGTATTACGTATCCAGTGTAGTTTCCCTGATGTGTATGTGAAGGAATCGAATCTCGTTTCTCTTTTCTTTGTGGAAGCACATCTTCCACTACGTTTGCTATTCGTGCTGTGTACAATGTCTAGCGGATAAAACCTCACAGAACCTCTATTTGTTGACAGCATCCGCTGCACAGCATCTACGACCACGACTCGATGACATATCGCTTAGTGCGCACGAGAGCTTTCATGAAGGCCTCCGCTTCCTGCAGCGACATCTTTCCGACCGAGCGGAGGATGTCGCGCAACACTTCGTACACGTCGGTTGGCATTCGCTTCGCGGAGCCGGCGATGTACACGTACGCTCCACTCGTGAGCAGCTCAAACACGTGGTCTTTGTTCTCAGCCAGACGCGTCTGCACGTAGATCTTGTGGGACTGAAGCAATAGAGAGGCTGGTGAGCTCGCCGTTGGTGAGTGCGATAGAGAAAGAAGATCAGGGTACCTACCTGGTCTCGCGAGAACGCCGTGTGGAGTGATGCCAACGCACCCGACGTCGTCATTGCCTCGAGCTCTTCACCATACAGGTAGTCCTACCAACACTACTCATTAGTCGCGGAACTTCTTCACTACCGTAGCAGACACTCTCACCTTTTGCTGGTGACGACTGCCGAAATACAGCACAGTCTTGCCAGCAGACGCGGTGTCATCGAGTTGACTCTGGAGAACCTGACGCTCCTGGGCGATGGCGCGCATGGCCGCAAGACCAGTGCCAGGGCCGATGAGGATCATATCCTTGCTCACATGGGGAGGGTTGAAGAGCCCTGTCTTGATCCACAGCGGGACCACTACCTCCGAGGCCACGGGGTCGAGTGACTCGAAGTACGAGGAGCAAACGCCACCACGACGGCGCTTCCATGGCGTGAGGAAATCCACAAGTGCGACGGTCAAGTGCACTTGGCCAGGATAGAGAAGAGGCGACGAGGAGATGGAGTACGACCGTGGCTTGAGCGGCGGGATAAACTGCACGAGAAGGCCGAGCGGAACGCGCACACTTGGGAAATCCAGCAGCACTTCGACGTATGTCTTCTTCTCACGGATACAGTAGTCGAAGAGCAGATCCGCTCCTTCTGGCGAGGCAATCTCTTGCAGCTTCTCCTTCTGTTCATCAAGCAGACAGTCAGTCTACCATCAACGGATGGTCCTTAGGGGTGGATGGACAACGAACCTCTTCTTCGTTGGCTGCAAACAGCGAGAGCCGAGCGAAGAACGTACGACGGGGTGTGCCTTGAATGTCCAGGTACTTGGTAAACAGGTTTCGCAACGCCATGGTCGTTGGGAAGTCGTTCTGCTTCGAGCCATCGGCTGCGTGGATGCTGATGATGGTATCACCAGGCATCGCGACGTAGTCCAGCAGCTCTTGGACGCCGTTCACATTCTCTGGATACACTACGGCAATCGCTCCGGCGGGGTACTCAAGAGTTTTGTCGCCAAGATCCAGCACGAGATGGCGCACATCCTGCTTCCAGTCTGCGGCCGTGAGACGGCGGTTCTCGACCAGCTTGGCCATGATGAGCCCACGGTCTCTGTGGAGAGCGTTCGACGGTGGAGCATAGAATGCCGACGCGTCCGCCTGCGGGTTGAATGCCTTAGTAATCTGAGCGGTATCGCTGTCCGCCGAGTGGAACTCGATCTTGTACGTCGGTTCGATCTCGCGTGGTGCGTCGTCTACAACGAAGCCGTCGGGCAGTGGGTACTGCTGTAGCACAGCCGTCCAGAGCTTCTCCAGCCACGGGTTCAGGGCACCTAAGAAGCCCAGAGCGTGCTGGTCATCGCCTAGGCCACGCTCCACGATCTCTGTGGCACCGAGCTGCAGCAGCCGTGCCTGAAGGCGCCGTGCGACCGCGTTGTACTTGGCGTAGCTCGAGTCGCCGAGCCCAAACACCGCGACCTGCACGCCCTGGAGCCACGTCTTTGGTAGCGTCTTGCGCAGCAGCGCACGCCACGTCGCGCGCATGTTCTCGGGCGCTTCTCCGTCGCCCGTCGTGGACACGACGAACACCACAGTCGTACACTGCGGCAGGAGCTGCGAGACGGGGAACGCGTCCATGGCGGCGTTCTGCGTGTCGAGAAGCTGGCGGTTCCAGGCCTGCTGCTGGATCTGCTCGGCGACGTCCTGGGCCGTGCCCGTCTCGCTGCCGTACAGCACTAGCACGCGTGGAGGAGCATTCACAGCCGCCATTATGGTGGGGATTATTGATCGTCCCAAGAAAGGCAATTGGCGGAAGTGGTCTACCTTGTTTTGGGATGTTGGGTAACCATGCCACCTGACATTAGGAATTTCTGAAGGCACGCGTCATTGCATCGTATTCTACTATCTGACCAGTCAAGAACTAGCTCAGCATAGGTCTATATATTAGCTTTGATGCAGTGAGCTAGCTTCGTTAGGTCTACTCTGGAGGGTTTCTACTAGTACTGGCTTACTGAATTAGCCTAATATTAGCCTGATACTTTTTCTCACCGCGCAGATTCAACTGCACGCCGCCACACGAACCCGCTCTTGGTACCACTAACACAGGGCAGGGCGAGCGTACGCACGAGCACTCACAAGCCCACGTGGCCACCGCACCACTCGATCGCGCATTCAATGTGCGAGCGTACGGCGTACGCCGTACGCCTTGCCGCCTGGCTGGACCTCCGTACGCTCGCACATTTTGGCCGCCTTTTTCCACCACCAGCTGCAGTTCCACCAGCCACAGACCCACAGTGACGCAGCCTATTCGTACTTATCCGAAACCCACAGTACACTCCGTGTACCCTTCGGCCTTGAAGAGCTCTTTTTCATCCATCGTCCGAATCACCATTGTCATCGACCTGGGCATTTCGAGATTCCATTCTACGACTTGCGCGCAAGCCCCCAGATCCCCGACAAGCAAGTCTCCATAATCCCACAATGGTCCGTGCCACTGCGCTCCCCCGCGCGGCGCTCGCGGCGCACAAGGCCGCCGGCATGACGCGCCGTCCGCTGCTGAGCTCGGCGGCATTCCACTCGGAGGTCGGCAACACGGACCTCATCCGCACGCAGGGCTTCATCAACGGCCAGTGGGTCGATGCCCACGACGAGAAGTTCTTTTCGGTGATCGGTACGTCGGCTTTTGCTCTCTGTGGGGCTGGCTAGACGCAATGCTAATTAGCTCCATGTAGATCCGTCGACTGACAAGGAGATCGCGCGTGTCGCGAACATGGGCCAGAAGGAGACGCTGGAGGCGATTGAGGCCGCCAAGGTCGCGCAGAAGGCCTGGAAGAAGACCACGCCACACGTACGTTGGCCATTACGAGCATTGTAGCTTGTTTCGCGGCATGATAAGCTCATTTTGTCCTCGTTTTCCGCCTCGAATAGGTCCGCTCGACGCTGCTCAAGAAGTGGTTCGATGCCATCCGCAAGCACACGGACGATTTGGCTGTCATTGCGTCGGCTGAGTGTGGCAAGCCGCTGCCAGAGGCGAAGGGCGAGGTCGCGTACGCCGCTGGCTTCATCGACTTCTTCGCCCACGAGGTCATGCACTCGGCCGGTTTCATGGTGCCAGCCACGGTGCCTGGCCAGCAGATGATGGCAGTGAAGGAGCCTGTTGGCGTTTGCGCGATTATCACGCCGTGGAACTTCCCACTGGCAATGATCACGCGGAAGCTTGGCCCACTGCTTGCTGCGGGTTGCACGGCGGTGATCAAGCCAGCCGCTGAGACGCCGCTGTCCGCGTTGGCACTTGCCAAGCTCGCGCAGGACGCCGGTCTGCCCAAGGGCGTGATCAACGTCGTGACGGCGCCTGTGGACCGTGCGGCGGAGATCGGTGAGACGCTGTCCATGTCCACGGACGTGCGCAAGCTGTCGTTCACGGGCTCGACCCGTGTCGGCAAGCTGCTTATGCAGCAGTCGGCGTCCAACGTCAAGCGCCTGTCGCTCGAGCTTGGTGGCAACGCGCCGTTTATCGTGTTTGAAGACGCTGACTTGGACGCTGCTGTCGATGGCCTCATGGCCTCCAAGTTCCGCAACACGGGCCAGACTTGCGTGTGCAGCAACCGCGTGTTCGTGCAGGAGTCGGTCTACGAGAAGTTCACCGAAAAGTTCCTCGAGCGTGTGAAGCAGCTCAAAATCGGACTGCCGCGTGCGCCTGGCGTGCAGATCGGTCCTCTCGTGAGCCCAGCGGCGTTCCAGAAGATGAACGAGCTGGTCGACGATGCAATTGCCCACGGCGCCCAGGCGCTCACGGGTGGCCGACCGGCGTCCCAAGTCGGCGCCAACTACTACGAGCCAACGGTTTTGATCGACGTCGATGCCAATATGCGTGTGTCCCACGAGGAGATCTTCGGCCCAGTCGTGCCGCTCTTCAAGTTCAAGGACGAGGCGGAGGTGATCGCCAAGGCCAACGGCACGGAGGCCGGCCTCGCCGGCTACTTTTACTCCCGTGATCTGTCGCGTGTGTGGCGTGTCGCCGGGGAGCTGGAGGTCGGCATGGTGGGCGTCAACACAGGGCTCGTGTCCAACGTCCAGGCGCCGTTCGGTGGTGTGAAGCAGTCGGGTCTCGGCCGCGAGGGCTCAAAGATGGGCATGGACGACTACATTGAGACCAAGCTGATCTGCATGGGCGGCTTGGACTGAGCTGGTGGGAGATTAGGAGTACGGTAGGACGAAGTAAATGAATGTGATTGAGTCGGTTATAGGTGCGTTTGTGTACCAGCAACTGTAGGAAGTGCTCGCACTGGGACCGGGGCGAACGGCTCAGGCTCTTTCAACTGGCAGTCCTGCTCACTTGCAACAGAGCAGCCTCCGACGCACGAGGAACCATGGGCACTGACACAGAGACCAAGGCGCAGCAAGCGCCAGAGCGTCCAAGCCGATACACGACGATGAGTGCTCTTGACTTCGGCACGGTTGGGGTGAACACTGGCTCGATTTCGAACGCGCAAGCTCCGTTTGGCGGCATGAAGCAGTCGGGCGTCGGTCCTGAAGGCTCCATGCTCGGTTTGGACGAGTACGTCGAGACGAAGCTCATCAACATGGGCGACATCCAGCCGTAGGGACAGTAGCGTAGTGGCCTTTGTATTGGCTGATTCATTCATGGCGAGTGTGGTATCCTTCGGAATCAATCAGTTGCGTTTGCGTTCTCCTGGGCTGCTGGCTTGGTCCAACTTGTCTCGCCAGTGATGGCGTTGTAGTAGTATGTGTCGCAGGGTCTTCATACAACGTCCACCCAGGAGGAAGAAGTTGAAACTCGCCCTGGTCTGTCTCTTCAGGAAACAGTTCTTGCCGTCGCTTTGTCCGTGCGTCCTCTGCGATCTTGCTTTGCTCACGGATCTCGATCTGCTGGACGATCACGTCCACTTTCACCCAGTCGCGCTTGCCCATCGCATCCTCCAGCCAGCTCATGTGGGTCTCTCGAGCCGTGTACACGACCGGCAGCTCCCGCAGACGACGCACTTGCTCGTAGAGTGCCAGTGAAATCTCGCCTGGTACGTCGGTTGTATCCCGTGCACTGCGTGGCGACAGAGACCACCGCGTTTCGCCAGAAATCTCATTGTAGTAGTAGGTGTTGCCACACTCTGGGTCCACACACTCGATCCACTTCTTGCCAAGCGCTCGCTTCTTCTGTGACCGCTCTGTGAGCAGCTGCGTACGGCCTGAAGATACCGGCGTTCCTTCTTGAGCTTGGATTTCCTGCTGATTCTTGAACCATTCTCGAGACGAGTTGGTCGCATTGGCGTACGCGTCGAAGCTGAGGCCATACTCTGCGGGCTTTTCCCATCGATACTCGTTCGTAATGTGGTTGTAGTAGAACGTCGCTCCACCGTTTGCCTCATCAGTATGCTCCGTCCATATCGGTCTCTCGTCTTGAACGCTGCTACCAACTGGGATGAGCTTCCCCTCTGCGTCGTATTCGTAGCCATATCGATACTGCCACAGCGTCGGCCTGGGTGATGTGGTCCTCACACTTCGAGCAGAACGTCGGGAAAGAAGAGACCCAGCCTCTCCTCCTCCATTACAAGTGAGTGTCTTGTGGATCGAACGTGGAGACAAGGACGCCTTCAACTCTCCACTCGGTGGATGGTAGAAGAAGAAGAACTCACTCAACGGATCCACGCGGTGTTCCCATTCACCCAGTTGGCCTCGCAGCTCCGAGTTGTCAATGAGAGTCTGGGTATCTCCGTCATCCTGCTGCTCTTGAAGCCACTTACGCCGCTTGCGAGACGACTGCGTATCAGTCAGGTACGCTGTCCCTGGTGAGAGCACGTCCGGCTTCTCCCACTGGTACTCCTTCGTGAGGCTGTTGAAGTAATAGCTCTGCCCGACGCTGTCGTCAAACGCTTCGTACCAATTGGACGACGATGGAGGAGACTTGATAGCCGGCGGAGAGCTGCTGGCAATAGGCACTGGCACTGGCACTGGCACAGTCTCACCAGAGCCCAAGGGCTGCAGGAAATCGTCCTGGAAGATGGACATCGCCAGAGGCTTCCGCCACCTTGACTCGCCTGAGAATGCGTTGTAGAAATACACCGTATTCCCAGCACTGAGCTGTGCTGGATCAGTGACTGGCAGCTGGATCCAGCAATTCGCGCCTTCGCGGACAGCGCAGCGCGTTCGATAACCCCTGAAGATCCTTTGTATACATGTCGCAGCCACGCGCTCACGTCGAACTTTTGTCTGCAGACGTTTGATCCGGTTTTCCTTTGTCTGAATGACGACACCGACCGTCAATGGCTCCAACTCGCGCTTGACAGCCCGCAATTGCTTCTGAGCGTCGTTCCACTGGGTCAAAACAACTTCCAATGAGCGGTTTTCCATAGCCAACTCGACGCGTTTCGCTCGTAGCTGGTCGGCGAGCTGCACTTGCAGATACTGCGTGAGGTAGCGCTGCGGCGTTCCTGTGATACGGCTCGAATCGTGGTACTTGGTCTTGATCTGCATGGTTTTCTCAAGCTCAAGTGATAGCAAGCCTTCATCCTCTTCGTCTTCTGCCACCTTGCGCTGCAGGTTGGCCACTTTCTCCCCGAGATCTTGCACGACGCCTTCAAGGCGGAGCTCTTTTTGGAACAGCGGACGGGCAACCACTTCTAGCTTGCGGAGCTCACGTTGCACTTCAGCCTCAGCACGGCCGCGGTGCCCTCTCAGGACTCGCTGGATCGTTGTAGCTCCGTGCAGGAGTCGCCGTTGTAGCTGTTGAGCTAACTTCATGGCTTTCATAAATCCACGGGAGGCGTGCATTCTGTACGCGCGCTGCAGCATGCGGGCCGCCTCTTCCTCTTTTGCCCTCAATTTGACGAGACCGATGAGCACGGCTGCTAAGTGTTTGTCCTTGAGTCCACGCCAGTAGCGCTGAATCGTCATTGCGGCCTCGATTTCCCTCAGTCGCGCTGCTTCATCACGCAGGATGAGCGCATTACGACGTCCTTTGTGGCCTCGGAACACCTTCTGCATTTTCACTGCGCCTTCCTGTTGTTTCTTGAGATGCAGTAGCTCAGCGAGTCGGGCAGCTTGCTGCCGACGCCCTTGGTGACCACGATATACTCGTTGCATCAGCAATGCGGACTTGAGTTCTTTCTCCTTTTGCAGGCGATCCGCTTCTCTCGCAGCCCGCACCATCACTGCATCTCCTCGACCGAGATGGCCTCGGTACGCGCGCTGAACTTTGATTGCCGCCAGCTCGAGCATTGTTTGGATCCGAGCCTCGAGTTGCTTTTGTCGTCGAATCTCGTCCCGCATCGCCTGCACTCGCTTGCGATCGTGGTGGCCACGAAAGATCTTCTGAAAGATGAGAGCCGCGGCTTCTTCGTTGCGTCGGATCCGAAGGAGACGTCGATGGCGAGCCAGCATTCGTCGTAGCCTCCAATTGCGGTACATCTCCGCAATCAAAAGCGCGGCTTTCACCTTTTTTCGCTGGTAGGCCTCTGCTCGAAGCCTTTTTCGTACGAGAAAGCCTCGAATACGTCCTTGGATGCGAGGTAGCCACTTACGTTCAACGTACCGTAGCTTCGCCTGCCACACTCCACCACGAGCAAGGCACCCACGCATGAGCGCCTGCAGTTTGATCGCGCTCTTCTCCTCGAGCAGCCTCCTGTCACGTGCGATGCACAGCTCCGCAGCGTTTGGCAGAGGCTGAAAGCCGAAAAACGCGCTCGCCCACTCGACAAACTCGAGCTTCTGCACGAGTTTCTGCAAGAAGCGACGCCCGATTTGGTCGCACTCGGTCATGTCCATCGTGAGCAGGTTGGGACACACGTCCGTGATGGCATCCACGCCACGCTCCGTGATACGAGGGCAGTTGGTGACCGCGAGCTGCTTCAGTGCTGTGCGAGAACTCGCTTTCTCGGCCGCGAGCTCCCTTAATGCAGCGTCGTTGATCCGCTGGCAATGCGAGATATTGAGGTACCAGAGCTTCTTGCAGTGAAGAGCGAGGGCGCGGATCCCAGCGGTGTCGATGTTGGGACTGCCGCTGATATCGAGCCATTGAATGAGCGGACAGCTACATGCCAGCTCTGCGAGGTCGTCATTTGTCGTCTTCACACAGCCCGCAAGCGACAGAATCTCCAGCGCATGGCATTGCTTGGCTAGCGCACGCAGAGCGACGCTACTCACGCCTTGACACCCAGTGAGTTTCAACGTCGTCAGCAGTGGACAGCCTTTAGCGATCGCCTTAACGCCGCCGTCGTGGACGTGTCGGCACCCAAACAGATCCAGCACGCGAAGCTGCGAGCAGTACTTGCCGATCTCGATCAGCGCTTTGTCACCGTACTCACCCACGTGTTCACACTCGGACACGTCGAGATGGCGAAGATCTTTGCAACACTGCGCGAGCTTGACGATCCCGGCGTCGCTGATGCGGTTGCTTCGCTGGATGATAAACGTCTGCAGCATCCAGCACCCCGCGGCAAGTGTCTGCAGGATCGAATCCGTGACTTGTGGGCAGTCACTCAGATCCACAGTGAGAAGCCGGCAGTTGTGAGCTAATAGTCGAAGGCCGAGATCCGTGATACGCTCGCAACCGGCCAAGTAGATCGTATCCAGAGCCGTGCACTGCCTCGCAATCGCCCAGATGCCGGCATCCGTGATCGCCGAACAGCCTGTGAGCCGTAGTCCCCGCAGATTAGGCATCGCATTCACCACTTCCTGGAGCGTCGCGTCTGTGACTGTGATGCCCGTGTCCACGGCGTGCTGATGCAGATTCAGCACGTTGTGAAAGTGGCCGTGATCGTCAGCCAGGAAGTTCTGGAGGAACGACCGCATCTGCCGCGACTGTCGCTCTTCCATCGAGAGCTTTCCAGGCGCATGAAGAGGTGGCAACTGAACACTCGGCGTAGACGGAGATCGAGGGTGGCCATGATGTAGCGGCTTGTGCAGTGCCTTTTTCCTCGGGCTGACCGCACGGAGGTCACCGTCTTCTTCGTTGTCTCGCTCCCTGGACTCCCCTCGAACTGCCTTGATTGGGGACATGGCCAGCGCCGTCGCGGTCTTTGGCCTCTTCGTTCATGCCCAAGCTGAAGAGTCCAAATCACGAGTGAAGGAGCTACACTGCGCCTATTCCTAGCTGACATGATCCAAATTCGACCGAAACCCTGGGATATTTATACGACCACCACGCTGATATCGACGGCGAGGGTGAAGACAGCGACAATTGCTCGTAGTCTTCCACAGCTCAAGTGATCATTGTACGCAGTACGTATGCTCTCCATTGTTGTTGTACATCCATTGGGTCTAGTTCAGCGGCTCCGCTGGCGACGAGAGCTCTTCTCCCGGCGGCGCGTACGCCGTCTGTGCCTGGTACGCGTTAGCGTAGCTGGACACGATCGAGCTCGTTGCCGTCATGATGGCCCACGAGAGCTGACGCACGTCGCCCTCGCCACTCTTGGTGTTGGCAAACGCAGCGCCACACAGAATGAACGACGCCCACGCCGCGAGCTTGTACTATTCCACATAAAAAGCCACAGGAATCGTCATTTCACCTCCACGTCGTAGACACAATTGATAAATGAGACCGTGCACGGACCTTCATACTGAAGCCGGCGATGCCGAACAGAAGCGAGAAGGTCGAGTACGAGTCGGAGAGTGAGCGTGGCGCCTCGATTTCCTCGCGCACGAACGAGTGCGTCTCGCGTGGACGCCGTGGATCTCCCTGGACAGCGGCCGACATGTAGCTTGATGATGGGGGTTATGCCGTGTTGTCCCTCTTGCTGTGAGCAGCTCCAGCACTGTAACCCTGCGTAAATGTAACCCTTACACGGTCTTCTAATCGGATCATAAGGCTTCTAATAGAGTGGATTCACCACACGTCACATGGTTACGGTGGGTTACGGGCTGTACTTTCTCGCTTCAAGTTCAAGCACTTTGGGTCTGCGTGAGCTTGAGCGTGTCGGCGTAGAAGTCGTCGATGTACGCGAGGAACTCGCCGTAGGACTCGGACTGCATGTTGAAGGCATCTCCAAGCTTTTTGACATACAGGTGAGAGAGTGCATGCAAGTACTTTGTAGTAGTGATGGACTGTGGGGGCTCCTACCTCTTTCTCTCGCCGCCGATCTCGTAACAAATTCTCGTTTTGAAGGGATACCTCCTGCATCTGGATGGAGAGAGGGTCACTCAATCAACTGCCGATGTGAAAGCGTGGGATTGTGACTTCATTACCTGTTTCTTGTGCTTGGCCTGGACAGATTCGAGCTCCAGCGCGTGGACAAACCGTAGGTTCTCCATCTCTGCTCGGTGTTTGGCCTTGACATCTTCGCGGATCTGCTCCTCACGCTCCAAGGCGTGCTTCTGGGCTGCCACAAGGGCACGGAGCTCCTTCATTTCCGCTAACATGGACTGAATCTGAGCTGTTCGGTCGAGAAGCTGGCTTTGCATCTTCTCGAACGCTCCTTTCCACACGCGCTGCCATTCCCACTGGTCATCGGAGTCGGAGGTTTGAATCTGCTTGGTGTGCATCACTTTCTTCTTTTCTGGAGGCTTCGTGTCATTTGCCGCGTTGTTCTGAAGCAGGAGCTGGAGCATTTTCGCCGAGGGCTTGGACGCATCGGTACGGTTACCGGGGATTTTTGAAGGGTGTGGAATCATCGACGATCGCCCTGTCAGTCTTGCAACCTACAGACAACCTTCAGTCTGAGGAACCACGAGTCCAACGTCACATTGTTGCCTTTGTATCACCTTGTGACGAGGTAAAGTGGACAATGGTCCTTGTGGCGGCATCTTGGTGAAGGGTTCGTCGACAGCCTGGACAATTCAACATCATTATTGCTTGCAAGTATTATCGACTGACGATCCTTTCGAATGGAGATCTCCTATACCCGATCCAGCATCATCTGCAACAAGCTGGCTGCGTGCTCCGTCACGTTTTTGAGCCATGCTGGATTGGATACGGGCTGGTCGAGCAGCTTTTTGACCCACTGATTGATGCGGATCTGCTCATGCTTGCTGGATCGCGAGTTCAGCTCCTGCACGCGCGCCAACACATCACGGATCTGCTCGTGCTCGCTTGCATGCTGCAATGGACCGCGATCCGTGGTCGGCATCCTCTTGAGTGATCAATTCCTGGCTCACAGACACACGACCTTTCGAGATCACACGGCTCAGTCCGAAACGATTCAGAACAACCCGTCAATCGTGAATTGAGCACGTTTCACAACTCTTCATTCCGCTAACTACTCGATGGTGAAGCCCTTGTCGTCGCTGAAGAGAGCTGCGCTCAGAGCTTGCTTCATTCCCTTCTTTGTGTGGTGACGAGGCAGATCAATGCGGTTGAAACACGCGTGGCTGCGAACGTAGCCACTATCTTGCCAACCACCAACGCCGTATAGCGTAAATGGAGACAGTCGACCGTCGTAGCTGCTCAGTGCGGCGAATCCCGCTGGTGGCACACGCGAGGAGCCCGTTGCGAACTGGAGAAGGAGCTGTCGTTCCTCGGACGTCATCTCCCGAACGAGCTCCCAGAAATGCTTCCGGGCTGGGTGGTCGATGAGGTCGGGTGTGTACTTGGTGTTACGCTCCCAGTCGTCGACGTCAATCTCATCAGAGCCCGAGAGCACGTAGTCGAGCTCCACGGCGTCGAATAGCATTAGTAGCTCAGCGGGGATCACTTCATAGACACCCTTCAGGAACGCGAAGAGCTGGTTGGACACACTCTCGAACAACAAGTACTTGAGCTTTGCGTCCACGAACGCCACCTTGTTCGCGTCCGTCACCTCCACATCACTGCCACCAACCACCAACTCCACAGTGCGAGTCGATCCATCCGGCAGCTTCTCGGTCACGCTGAAGTCGAGACTCAAAGCCTCAGCGCCTTCGTTCTCCAATAGCCACTTGAGGTTGTCGTACACCTCTGGGTCAAAGTACTGCAGATCGGAGAAACCCACTGGTTGACCCAGGATGATCTTGAGCAATGGCTGCGCCAAGTGGAACCCTGTGACGTTGCCGTCCATCAGCGCACGACCAAGCAGACGGCCGGCGGCGAGAAAATGGGCCAAGTGGTGTTCGCCGAGGATCTCACGCGAGTGTGGGTTGAGATAAAACGTCTGGTCGTGCTCGTCAACGCAAGTGAAGATGCCTGCCTCCGGTGTGATGATGGCTTGATTGAGCAGCAGGAACCACTCGCGGTACACGCCACCAGCATCGACGCCTTTATCCTCCGTGAAGTTTACTCGGATGGCTGCAAGTGTTTCGATGGGTGTCATTGTCGCGAAAGCTTCAATAGAGTCGGATAGTAAAGCGTCGCGATTGATGTGGAAGCGAGTCGAGCGGCTGGTGCCGTCCGGTTTCGTGCTTGCATTCAGGAACATGGAAGAGCTGGCGGTGATAAACTGCGCCAATTTGGTTGGGAAGTCGAGCTGGGACTGAATGACTGTGTCGCGGACCTCCTGAGCGCGTTGCAACACACTTGATTCGTCGACATCAGTCTCTCCGTTCGTGATCACGAGTGAAGCTGCAGCAGCATCAGCTTCCATGGTATCTTGCGTTGTTAGGACTGCTTCAGCCACCGTTGCGGATAGAGCCTCCGCGACTGCACCGAGCGTCGGTGTCGTAACCACGGCTGTTGACTCCGTCGCACGGCTCTCGTCTTCGATGTCAACCACGACTTGGTGCTCGTTTGAGTCCGCATCTTCAGTCCTTTCGGTAGGTTCCACAGACTCTTGCGGTGCGACAGGAGGTTCTGCACGGCACTGAGGATCAATTTGTGGAGCCTGGAGTCTCAATACCAAAGACTTCGTGCCAGCGCCTTCGCCAGTATTCACCCAATGCACCTTGCCATCATCATCGACAGCACGTAGCCATTGCTTTCGTAGTCTGCATCAGCCACCTCGAAATCAGCCACTGTCACTGTACGGAACCACACAACTAGCAAGTCTCACCTGACGCGTTGCTGGCGTGTGGATAGCCCAATCGACGTCGTACTCGTGAAGGCAGCACCGCAGATCGCACAGTACGAGCTGGCCATGAGGTTATCAAACGTGCACTTTGCACACGTGCGGAAGCCTTGTTGTGCAGCCCTGCAGACCAAACAATAGCTGTGAGTGCCAATGTGCAGGTCCAGAGATACAGCATGGGCTCACATACCGGATTGCAGTCTCTACACGCGCGTCCGCTGAGCTGCTCTCGTCGCTGAGGCCACAAACCACACGAAGTCATGATAATCAGCGTCTGAAACACAGCGGATCGATGGCATAGGATGACGGACTTCAGCAGCAGCGGCGCGCGGAGATCGCTCTCGTTCTTGCGCTTCCGTTGGGACCAGAAGCCAATACACGCGCCAAGAAAGACGACCGCAAGCGCGGCGTACGTGAAGACCCCGCTTGCCGTCACCATCGTGGATACTGCCAGCGTCCAGAGCGTCGCTCAGCCCTGCTCGTCGCCGTCGAATTTCTCGCCCATCCTCACAATGAGCGGACGATCTCACGAAGCGGCGCGATTTATCATAACAAGGTGGAATGAAAACGGGGAGAGTCTCGAACCCAGTTTCCACTACCCTACCTACTTTTGATACTAACCGGCGGACAAACGGCTCTATCTGCGACGTGTGAAGCTCTGCGACCAAACGATCGTGGAGTCCTTTGCGTGATAGATACACTTCACAACCTCGGTCCCGGATTCTTTGTGCTCGACAGTATCGGGCGAAGGTTCGTTCAAATTGCTGGCTCACTGACGGACTGTATTCGTTCGGACGCAAGCTCGATGCCAAGATTTCCTAACAAGGTTTTCCTGTTGTGCTGAGTAACTGTGATGAGAGTTTTGGGCTGAATGACGAGAATTCACCTGAGGAGAGGACTACAGTACCAACATAACTCGAATTGGTGAAGCACGACATGACACTTGAATGCATTCGCGTGGGCATGGCAGCAGAAGCGGGCCAATTTGTGGTGAAGCCGAAAGTCTCGCTTGTGATTGCGGCGATTCAGCGACGCTCATCCCGATATCAGATAAAGCAAAAGATGAATTGGGGCCCAAAATCTTTTTGGGTTGGATGTAATTTCGCTAAAAATTGGTTTCGCGGACTGTAAAGAGCTGATCTAGGTGCGAAAAGGAGGACGATTTTTGGGAACCTCTTGGCGAGTCCTTCGGACAGCTCGCGAGTCAGCAGACACTTTTTCCAGTAGTTTGACGAACAGCTTATTCCATTTGCGATGGGCTCCGGTACGTCGGCCTGAAGAGTATACTGTACGCTTAGGTAGTCGATGCACGATGATCGTCGGAGGTGGTCTTCCCCAGTCAAGTCGCAGCAATGGTGATGGAGCTTGGTCGGAAAGTCGAGCCGGTGCAGTCTTGCACTGCACCTCGTCCCAGGAAAGAGCGTCCCAAGCCACAGCGAGGTTGAACATCATGAAAAGGAGGTTCTTAGGTTTTGCTTCTCTGCAAGGAGCAGCTCCCAGCGCAGTATTTCTTCAAACCGTCGCAAGAGAGAGAAGGCCAAAGCGAAAGAAGGCGGCGAGATGAAGATTTGGTGCGGGGTGTACGGCTGCGCCACTGTATTGGATGTGGATCTCCCGTCCAGTGCGGAAGTGTGGAAGCTCAAGGAGACCATCTTCATCTCCATGCGATACTACCGTCGATGCCGTTTCGACCCGAGCATGCTGACGTTGTACGTGGCGTGCAAGGACGGCGTCTGGGTGAAGGACGGCCCCATCGCGGACCGTCTTCTGCGTGGCTGGATCGACCCGGAGTACGAGGAGATGCGTTCAACGCGGAAGTTGAGCGAGTACTTCGGACAAGACTTCAAGTGCGGAGAGAACGACATCCAAATACTCGAGGGAATTCCAGGGCAGAAGGTAGCATGGCACCCCCAGGATCAAGAGATGGCTCTTGATCCAAGCATCCGAGTGGCTCACTCCAAGTCCATCGTCCGCCTTTCGCACGCCGATGGATTCTCCACGACGGCCTTGGTGTTGGATCGAACGGACTCGCACTTGTATCTGTTCGTGAACTTGCACTTCCTGGGCGACAACAAGCTGGTTCCTCACCTGAGCAAGGAGTTTGTTCGTCATGTCCGCCTGCACGTGGGCTACGATGCCACCGTGAACGGGCACAAGCAAGGGAAAACACCAGTCGTATGTCATCATCCCAGCGCGAAACATGGGGTGGAAGAAGGGCCAGTTGATCGTGTCCTTCCAGCCAGGCACCGCAATTCCGAGCAGTGCGATCGTGTGTACGCCATGGGGACAACCGATGGGCTATTTGGGTGGTGTGTACCCAGTCTCGGAGATCGTTAAGATACGGCTTCACAACCAAGGGCATACCCCCGCTGCCGTCGCGGTTCCCTTCCTCCTGGCTGTGAGGAGTGAGTGAGTGGAAGTCCAAGCCACGATTGCACGGTTGATAGTCGGAGAGACTTGGAGGAAGCGTCACGTAGCGGTACGTTACGTGCCACTTGCATACTGGATGCATATGAATGGACTGATGACACAATGCGTCACACGTCGCAGAGACTTCATTCGCAAAACAAGGTATGCTCAACTTCGTGGATACTATGGAACTCACTTGCTTCCACTCCACCGTGTTTTGGAATCAATGGACCGGCTCATTTCGGAATGGGCCCAACATCCCACCGAAGGAGGAGTTGCGCTGTCCGTAGAGCAGATATTCTACTGCATCAAGGACGCCTGGAAGGAGCCGACAGGTACTGCTACGATGGTGGATGCTCTCGTTTGCATCGGCATCGCTGTGGTCGTGAGTGTGCTCGTCCTCTGCTTGTGGCGCCGCCAACTCGACAAAGACGACTCGTACTTGACCACGGCATACGCGGCGCTCAATAGTCCCAGCGTGCGCACGGCACGCAACGCCTTCGACCGACGTGTCGCGCTGGCTGTCAGAGAGGCCAAGCAGGGCGTTCGTGAGTGTGAGGGTTGCGGATTCACGAATGTCATGCGCGCGACGGCGTGTGTTCGCTGTAGCGCGTCACTGCTATCGCCACGCGACAAGAAGATGACGAGCGCAGGACGACCTTCGTCGAGTCTTCAGCAACGCATTAGGTAGGAATGGATATGGCTATCAAACTGATGATCAAGTGATTGACAGCTATGGTACTGTAGACGCCGTCGCGAGTGGACTCGACGCGTGAACAGCCACGGCAAACTGGTGTGGTGTCATGATGAGGAGCAGGCCGGTACTACAGTTGTTGGTCTTCCCTCGTACGTTCTTCAAAGCTCGAGGGAGATGCAGGCAGCTCCTGCTGCGTTGCTCATCGGAACGAGCGCGAACGAATCTTCGGGTGGAGGAGGCGGTGGCGAAACCTTTGAGGTGGTCGTCCCTGAAAGCGAAGACATCACGGAAACGATGACCAAGACGATTGCTGGTATCTCAATAGAACTCCAAGACCAGATCCGGACTGCAAGCGTCTCGGTCATCGATGTCTTACAGGCTGACGCCTACTGCATCGCGTTCAGCAGACGCGCAGTGTCGAAGCCTTCTCGCTCGGATTCACCAGTGACATGGATCGCCACCGACATCACGACCACTGCGTTGCTGACGTTCCCTGCCAAGCTCGCCCACTTCATCACATCCATGGCCAGCTTAGTTCGCGAGACGGTTGACCACGAGAATTACCGCCTTTCCCTTTCAAGACATGACTTTCGACAAGACTCCATGGCTTACATTGCGACCATCCCACATGAGCTCACGCGCGCTGCTTTTCGTGTGGACTTCCTCGGAGAGCAAGGCATCGACGCCGGTGGTGTCTACCGCGAGTGGTTCCTGCTACTCAACGAAGCCATCATCACGCCCGAAGCTGGCATCTACTCGTGCGTCGACATCCAGAACCAGACGTTCTACC
>JAADVL010000462.1:0-25340 GCA_023334995.1 Pythium sukuiense
GAGGAGGTGTCGATGCTCCGTGCGGAGTCTGGCCGCTTGACGCAGGATCTGGCGTCGCTTCAGCAGCAGACGTGTACGGCGGACGAGCGGGTGGCGAGCGTGAACTCGGAGAAGGCTTTGCTGGACGAGGTGGTGGCGAGCCTGACCGAGGAGAAGCTGTTGTTGTCGACGCAGATGTCGAGCGTGTCAGAAGAGAAGAGTGCACTGACCGAGCGCGTGTCGGCTCTGACGAGTGCGAACACGGTGTTTCTGATGACTGAGGTAAAGTTGAAGGAAGAGTTGGAACTTTGGATCGCGAAATTCGAGCAAAGCCTACGTGGAAGTGCTGATGACAAAGAACGACTTCGCGAACTTGAAGATCAGTGGGTCTTTGCTGCTGATATGCAGCGGGAAGCCGTTGCTAGACTTGAAATTGTCGACGAGGAAAGGCGCGAAACCCAGATGACTCTGGACAGCATGGAGGAGCGGTATTCGGGTTTGGCGACGGAGTTCTGGAATCAGAGCTTACTCCTGGCGAAGATCGAGGATGACGTTACGAGACTTCGTGCGGCTGAAGCTAAGGCGACTGCTGATTTAGCAGCTCGAGAAAAAGCCTTTGCAGGCTTGTTTGTTGAGAGAACGATGGATTTGAACAGCCACAACGCCGAGATTTGCTGTCTGCGAGACGAAATCACCGCGAACAGAGCGACGATCGCTCAGCTGACTTCTGAGATCATCGCAATGACTACTCAGCATGTCGTGGATCACGCTATCGCAGTCAGCCTCGAGCAGTACCGAGAGCAAGCGGCACGTGAATCGGAAGCCTCAGCTGCAAAGTATTCATCGTTGGCGCTGGCATATTGGACGCAGAAAGATTCTTTTGCGAAGGCTCAAGCGGACTGTGTGATGCTACAAGCTGAAGTTGGCGTTCTTCGAGCACGCGCTTCGGAACTTGAAGAGACCCAAACAAGTGCGATCGAGCAGGCAGCCAAGGACGTCGAACGACTGGAAGAAACACTTCGAGACACGGAGAGCCGATACAACAGCCTGCGTTCGGTTTGCGGTGAAAGCGACACGCTCGACTGGGAAGAAAAGTACAATGGACTGATGAGCAACATGCACGTGCGAATCCAAGAGCTACAGGAGCAGCTCGACGAGATGACTGTACGAGCAGAGGGGCGCGTGGAACCCGCGGCAAGCATCGACTGCGAACAGCTAATGGCTATACAGGTCGAGCTTGTTGTTACCCGAGATGAAATCTCGCAGCTGATGGCCAAGTTGGAGAAAGAGGAAGCAATCAATGAGATGCTCTCTCGTGAATTGGAAGTGAAGGCCGCTGATTTACAAGAACTTGTCCAGGCCGTGGCCCAAGCTCAGCAGATCGAAGGCAAGGATATCACAGACGGCACTGACTCGAGCAAGGCTCCAATCAGTGCGAAGAAAGCCGAGCGACAAGCGCAGCGGCTCGTGCTCAAGCATCTTAACAGTCTAGATATGTGGTTCTCGCAAGCTATCCTTCAAGAGGATGCACCTTCGACGAAAGAGAATGAGCCACGCCTGGGTTCAGTCGTCGAGGATGCCGATGCGTCAGTGCTTTCAGATGATGATGTGGATGAAGAAGTCTGGTCAGTCGCCGGTAGTCCTTCGAAGCTGTTCGAGAAGCCGAAGGACTCGGCACTCACGCATACACTGCTAAAGGTACGACCCCACACGCTTCTCCTGTTCCTTACACGCTCTGTCGATTCTAACCTCTGTGATTTCTCGCAGTTGATCGATGCGTGCACGGAGACGGAGGATGAGCTCCCCGCGTGTAGACCGCGTTCAAGCTCGGTCATCTCCAATTCATCCACGAGTGAAGCATCGGCCGCCCCCAGTGAGCTCACACAGCTTCGGTGAGATCCTCTCTGCCTTCTCCTGATAGAATTCCTGGGTTTTGGCTGACATTCTGCCCACATTAGCACGACAGTCCTCAAGCTGAAGGCGACAATCGACGAGAAGGAAGGACTCATCCAGTTCCTCGACGAGCGCCTGTCGTACTTTGAGAGTCTGCGGTTCAAGTGAGACGCTGTGTTTTCTGATTTGTCAGGCAATAACCTCACAGAATCCAAAGCCAAAGCCCGGTTTCTAATCTGCGCGGATCGAGATAAGACGACAAGCAGACTCGACCAAGGATGGACGATGGCGAGTGGAAAGAAGCCTGTGTGTGGGGTCCTTCAGTTCCAAATTTCCAAGCGAGACGCGGCGACGCTGGAGAGATGGCGATGCTCCGCACCACTGGCTCGTGGAACCACACCCTCGGACCGCCGACAACGTTGGCAGCGGCTCGTGAGGTGGCAACTAACTACACGCTCGAGGGTACTCTGCGCACCGAGTACGGTGCGAAAGCCCCGGACCCTGGTACTGCCACGAATTCATCGTCGGTGGAGGCGATAGTCGTGCAGCGCCATCACCCGAATGATCTTCTGCTCGCTGTCGGCTTGCTAGCGATTCCTGTGCTCATTGTGTGCATCGTCCACTCTCTCCTCGCTTGCTGCAAGATCAAGAATGCGAAAGGCCAGCCAGGCACTCCGAAGTCCCCGCCAGGCCACCTCAGCCCCGTGAGCCCCGCCGAATCGGTGTGCGTGGTGTCTCCTCCTCAGCAAATGCGGCGAACCAAGAGCAAGAGTGTGACGTGGCAGTCTCCGTTTGAAACGAAGGCAAGAACGAGCCACCGTACATCGACGCAGCGCGCGACGCCCTCCGGTGAACTACACTTCGTGATGGTTTCGACGCCGGAGAAGACTCATACGCCAGTCCAGCAATTCATTCAAAACCAGCGAGTGCGTAACTCGCGCGTGTTGCCGCCGCTGCAGCTCATGTTCACAGACGACGATGAAGAGGCCACTCCACCGCATCCACTGATTCGACTGGACTCCTCGCCGCCCCTCAGTGACGTTTCCCGCACGCCCAGTAGCCTGTCGCTGAGCCCGTGGCCATCATCACCACCGCCGCTGCTGGAAGACAACGGAGAGTACGACAGCGACTCGCCGCGTGTCTCGATGTCATCCGCGATCTCGGATGACCATGAAGCCGCGGAAAGAACCATAGAGGTGATCACAGTGTGCGACCACGAAACTCGACTGTCCGAGACACCAGTGGAAGGCACAGCAGCGAAGCCATTGACGAGCTGCCTCGCTCGCTGCAGCTCGTCGCTCGATGATTTCCGTCACGATCTGCACCACGAACAGACCGACGAAGAAGACCCGGACACGATCACCCGCAGCTCCGAGTACAGCTTTTGAGTGAGACCGTAGAATTCATTGTTTTTGCTATATCTTCTCATATATGTTACGTTAGTTGCTTAGTGCTCGTGCTCGTAGCCTCTTGCGATACCCGTGGTGCCCATGACTGCCGCGTGTGCGGGCGTCTCACCAATGCGTGCTTCCAGCCCCCGGTATTCACGCGTCGCGAGGAAGTCAGCGGCTTCGCTTCGGTACTGGACCAGCTCACCACGTTCGTTCCTGACCTGGAGGGCAGTCGGCGACTCGTCGTCGCCTTCCACGTCGTCTTGCATGTGATCAGCGTACCGGCTCGTGCCAGCCGTGGCGTACGTGCCAGAGACTAGGGAGAAGAACGGCTTGTCCTCATCGTCGTCTCCGTCCTTACTGTCGTCGTTCTCCGCGAGCGCCTGGGATGCCTCATCCAGAAGTGGTAGCACCTCTCGGAAGTCGGTCTTGAACTGGCCACTCCACTCATCGTTATCGGAGAGCGCTAGCTGCAGCTCGAACGGCGTGACGATAGGCTTGAAGTACTCCTTCGAGTCCATCAGTGAGTTCTGCTGGCACGCAACCAGCACGAACGCGTCGATCTCGGCGTAGTTGGCGAGCTTGGGTACGTTCACCTTGCCCACGACGAACAGGTACGACTTGCGGCCGCTCCTACAGTACGCCAGACTCAAGATCAGTACAGAGGACACCTCTCATAGCATACATAGACAACGTACTGCTTGATGAGGCGCTGGAGGCTGTGGACGACGTCCAGGTACTTGGACACGCCGAGTGTGCCCATGAGGATGCCGATGATCTGGGCCTCACGCGCCTTCTGTACTAGGAAGAAGCGTCTCATGAGCGCGCGGTTCACACTGGCGCCCTCAGTGCGCGTCTCCATCGTCTGCGGGTTGAACGACACACACGGCACCGTGCTGAAGCGCATGAGGATGCTGGTGAGGTGTGGCGACTCAACACCCACATACAACAACGCATACGAATCACTCGTGATCTCACGCGGATCATCAGCTCCCAATCGGATCTGCTGGCCGCCGATGAACACGTTCGACAACGAGGACGTCTCGCCAGTCGCGTCTCCCACGGCCGACTCCGCCGCGATCTGCGCCTGGTGCTCAGTGTTCAAAGGGTCGAAGAACGTGAGCATGTCGCCGTAGAGGACGCGGCGTCCCGGGAACTTTGCCTGGATGGCGCTATGGATGGCACGACTGGCGTAGTGGTAGCTGGGCTCGTACAGCACGATCACACGGAGCTCAGGAGCCCACTGGTCGACGTGGCTGGACAGCGCGTCCACACAGAGCTGCTGGTCCAGCGGCGCATTGCCGAACACGTAGATCACGGGCACCTTGGAGGTCGTGCTCAGACACGTGCGTCCGTAGTGGACGATGCAGTCGGCCGTCAGGTGCTGCGCCGCGACCTCGTCCACGCAGCAGCTCCCGTAGGACGTGTCGCCCAGCACGAAGATGCGCTCGATGGCGCGGCCGTGGGTCTTCAGCCCACGCTGCAGCTCGCTCTGCACGCGTGGCGCGTCGGGCAGCAGGGAGTCCGGGAACTGGAGCGCGATGTTGGTGTAGCCGCCACTGAAGAGCTGCTGAGCGGTGCGGTCCAGATCGTAGTACGCCGCGAACTCCACAGTCACGTCGCGCACGCCGTTGAGCTCCTCGATCTCGAGATGCGTCTGGATGGCACGCGATCCGTCGTCCGTCTCAAACGCCAGCGCCACCGTCATCGTGCTGCTCGATCAATCGCTTCCAATTGCTTCCGCTGGTCCACCTGGACGAGGAGACCAAGAGCCACTTGATTGGCGAGGTGGGATATCTATTTTCACAGTTAATATGGTACATCAAGTCCCCGCTGAGAGTATCACTTAGGGCGTGTATATCATTTATACGAGGATTGGATGACCAACATGGCTTCACGTTTCTGTAGCTAATCGCTCTCTCTACGGCGTGGCACTGCCGCCAGTGGCACGCTGACGCAGGTTGCCCTTCTCCTTGGCCTTGCGCTCGGCCTCGGCGTCCAGCTCCTTCTCAGCCTTGTCCTTGTACCACTCGCGGCTCACGACCTGGGCCATGGTCTCACCTGCCGCTACGCCGCCCATAGCCTCGTCCACCATACCTGTGAGCACGGCACGGCCGTAGCCTTCGCTCGTCACAGGCGCACTGCTCCCGAAGCCAATACCCAGCGTGAGCTTCATCTTGGGCAGGCTGAGTACGACCTCTCTCTCATCGATCGACGCAACGAATGCACCGTGAGCCAATTCTTCCGTCACGCTGCCGTAGTACATCGCGAGCTGGCGCGGGCCGTCGAACGTGTCTTCGTTCACGTACTCGATGAGCTTGTGGCGCGAGTCGGCGTCGAGGTACGGCACGTACGCGTGGTTCTCGCCCGTGAAGTAGAGCGTTATGAGCATGAATGCGTTCGAGAACTGCAGCGCCAGCGAAGAGGCGGCTGTGGCTGGGAACGTGTTGAACGCGTACTCCATGATGAGCAGTGCTTTGATCTTGAAGAGCACTGGCATGTTGGTCTTCCAGAGCAAATACGGGATCGTCGGGAAAAACCACACGTAGAACTGGTAGTGCAGCGTTCGCGCAAACACGATGCCCACGAAGTTGATGGCGAAGAGCGACGTGACCACGACCTCTGCACGGATCGGGAAAGGCTCGTACATGACAAACGGCTTGAGCAGCACAGCGCGGAACGTGCCCACGATGTTGAAGTGCTTGTCAAGGAAAAGCACGAGGAACAGCATGTGGCACGCCAGTAGACCAAGCGCGAGCGACTTGGACACGAACACCTCTTCGTCCAAGAACTTCCAGTTGACCGTCCACTTGAAGGTGAACACTCGGCTCAGCTCGAAGGCCTTCGTGAGGTAGTTGAACCAATTGTGGCGCAGGAACGGCAGTCCCAAGACAACCTGAATCGTCGCACAAATGCCCAGGTAGTAGGCAGTACGCAGCAGACCACACGACTGGAGCAGCAGGAAAAACAGCGCGGGCGCGAACAGCAGCACGTTCATCTTGATGGACACGGCGAAGCTGAAGATCGCGCAGCCCACGCGCCACTTCTGGCGAGCGAAGAGATACACGGCGATGTACAACAGCATCATAGCGACGCCGTCGTTGAATAGACGCAGCATATAGATAGAGTGGAGACGCTTGGAGATACACAGGAACACGGCAGCCCATGGCGGCAGGACGCGTGCGCGGTAGTAGATCGCCAGCACGGTGCCGATTGTGACCAGGTAGAAACCCAGGAAGATGTACTGAGCTGTTCGCACAAAGCGAGCAAACGATCCCCATTAGCCGATAACCTCCAATGAACAAACAGACAGGGAAGCAACGCACCGAGTCGAATGTTCTCGCCGCCGTTGGTCACTGTGTGCAGCACAGAGAACACGTACAGGAAGCCCGCCGGGTACACGAGCGGGCCCGTGCCGCCGTACATCTTGACATAGTCGCGCTCACCGGCCTTGAACTGCGACACCTGCTGCATGTACGCCTGCCAGTCGATCTCCGTGTCTACACCGCCAAAACACAACCATTAGCATGCGTATTTCAACCATCTATTCTCCACGACAGCAGTGATAGAAGGCAACATACAGGGCACGCGCTGGATGATGATGTAGCCGAGCACGGCTTCCGCCAGCAGCAGCGCCGCCGCCAGGTACGGAAAGTACCGGTAGCTCCACATGACGTCGTATAGCAGCGACAGCACGCGGCCGTGCTTACGCACCGTCTTCAGGTCCTTGTCGATGCGCGTGGCGCGCTTCTCGCGGCCCACAGCCGCCTCGGCCGTCGTCGTCCCCTTGACCATGATGCTATCGCTGAGCTTTTGGGATTCTGCCACGTTTCCAAGAGCTACGATCGACAATCACTCATATCAATTAGGAACATGGTTATAGTTAGAGTAACCGGTTCCTATCAAATTGCACTTTTCGCATATTTGTGACAGGCATAACATTTGTGACGAGGACCAAAAGTTCCGCTGGCCAACACAAGCATGGCGCCGTTCAAGCCGCCGACATGGTACGTGGGTATGCTGGCTGTATGCGTCGCTAGCGCCGCGTACAGAGCGCTTTATGGGCTCTGCTTAAGCTCATCAGATAGCTGACGTGTCCATCTACTCGGCAGGGTCGCGTTTCCGTCGCGGAGACGGCGTGATGCCAAGCTAGAAGTGCTCAAAGACAACTCATTTGTGGAAAATGTGCACATCGGCCTGAAGGCCTGCATCCTCTTTGGCCGTAACGCCGACGTGTGCGACTACACGCTGTACCACCCGTCGATCTCTCGTCAGCACGCGATCGTCGCCCACAACCGCGACGGAGACGTCGTGGTCATGGACCTGCACTCGGCGCAAGGAACGGTTCTCAACGGCAAGGAGATTGAACCCATGAAGCCGCGCGTGCTCAAAGGTACGCTAATATGGAGCCCACAGCTCGATACGAACCGTGTTGTGGATCTGACGCTAAATGGTGGTTTTTGTAGACGGAGATACGCTGGAATTTGGAGAAAGTTCGCGTAAATACCAGGTCCTGGACCTCGAAATTCGAAACTTAGACGACCGCGCGGCTGTGAAGGCGACGCTGGACGACGAAGACGTGAGGAACGCGCTGCCACAGGGCTTTGGCTCCGTAAAGACTTCCCATTTCGTCGATCCGACGGAGCTTCCGCTGGCTCCGGGAGCTGCTGCCGCCGTGGAAGAAGCGCGCAAGAAGGTAAGGAAGACGCCTTGACATGATCTGACGACCTGGTTCGTTTTATTTCTAACATCCGTGTTTTAGCGTCAAGAAGAGATTGCAGCTATGGCAGCGGCGATGATGGCCCCGGCAGCGACGAAAGAAGCCGAGAAGGAAGAAGAAGACCGAGACAATGAGCCAGTCGCGAAGGCTCAGGACGACGACGCGGAAGAAGAAGAAGAGAGTGATGACGACAACGACGAAGGCGAAGATGCCAAGGACGACATCGCGTCTCGCTACAACGTGCCCATGCAGCACGACGTGAAGCTCTCAGCCCATAGCAAGTTGGTGTCGTGTATCGCCGTCGACACGCCTGGCGCTCGTGTCGCGACCGGATCGTTTGACTACCACGTCAAGTTGTGGGACTTTGCCGGCATGGCTCGCCACATCCGCCCGTTCCGTGACGTCGAGCCAGACGAAGGCCACCCTATCGTGGCGCTGAGCTACAGCCCATCAGGAGATCGTTTGCTGGTTGCGACGGGAGGCTGCCAGCCGAAGGTGATCACACGAGAAGGCGTGGAGGAGCTGCAGTTTGCCAAGGGCGACATGTACGTCGTGGAGATGGCCAAGACAACTGGCCACACGCACACTGTCACCGGCGCGGCGTGGAGTCCGACCCTGCGAGACACGATGATCTCGAGCTCGCTCGATGGCACGGTGCGCGTGTGGAACCTGGAGGGCAAGCAGTCGCTGGGCAAGCTCACGAACACGACTGTCCTGAAGATCAAGAGCAAGAAGGGCAAGCGTTGTGCCGTGACGACGTGTCGATACAGTTTAGATGGTGCATTGGTCGCGTGTGGCACAATGGATGGCCAAATCCAGTGTATCGATCCACGCAAGGCCTATGCAGGACCGTCGCTTTTGATTCGCGATGCTCACGCAGAAGGAGGCGGCGATTTGGGTATTTCATCAGTCCGCTTCTCGCCTGACGGCAAGACACTGGCGTCTCGTGCGTGTTCTGACGATACTGTCAAGCTCTGGGATATCCGCAAAACCCAGAAGCCGCTCAAGGTCTTCTCCGATATCGAAGGCGTCTTCGGAACGTGCAACGTGGCCTTTAACAACTCGGGAACCTGTCTCACCGCCGGCACGTGCGTTCGCAAGGGTAAGCAGCAGTCTGGCCAGCTTCACTTCTTGGATGTGTACACGCCGGGCCTCGTCTCGCCGATCGCAAGTGTGAAAATGGAGCCCGATGAGAGTGCGGTGTGCGTCGAGTGGCACCACGGCATCAATCAAATCTTCGTGGGCACGTCCAACAGCACGTGTCGAGTGCTCTATGACCCACAAATGAGCCAGCGAGGCGTTCTGTTGAGTGCAACCATGAAGAAGAGCAAGGTTGCAAGTGTGGACTACGGCGTGCGTGTGGACGGCGTTGGTGAGATCCACAATCCGCATGCTCTGCCGATGTATCGCAGTGAAGTTTCCCACAAGCGCAAGTATGAGAAGACCCGCGCCGACCCAAAGAAGTCCAAGGCACCTGAGAAGCCGCTCACGGGACCAGGTATGGGTGGCCGCATTAGCGGCACGTCCACATTCACGCAGTACTTCATGAGCCAGCATATCAAGGCCGACTCGTTCCGTGACGAAGATCCTCGCGAGGCGATCCTCAAGTACGCCAAGATGGCGGAGGAAACTCCCCAGTTTACGGGTCGCGCGTACGCCGACTCGATGCCCAGCGGCAAGATCGACGAGCGATACCAACTAGCGAAGCAAACGCTTGAAGAGGAGAAGATCACCAAGGAAGCCGAGCACAACCGCCTCCTGCAGCCGTAGAAGTCGAGTCTCTACAGTAGTGTTTCTCACGAAACGCGAAGTGACGAGGATGAAATGCAACATGGAGAATGGATTGATGGTGACAAATAGGGTGTTGGTGTGTATGGCATAAGTTAGTATGGTACAGTCGTTGGCTGCAGTTCGGCGAGTGAGATAGCCTGGGCGAGTGAGAGAGCCTGGGCGAGAGAGGGCTTCCGAGTCCGCGAGAGAGTGAGAGGGATTCGTCTTGTTGGCTTTTGATCCGATTGGTATCAGCGCAACAACAACTCATCTCTCATGCACTCTTTTATATCTCTCGTCACACTCGGGGGTTACTCTCTACTGCACGCGTGGGTCTCTCTCTCCCTCTCTCTGCCTCTGCGTGTGTTTGTGCTGGTCTTGGTCTTGATGGATGGATGGATGGATGGATTTACTTGCCCTTGGCTTCGCACTCGGCCATGAACGCGTTCAGCTTGTCCGTCGCGGCGAGGATGAGACCGTAGAACGGCGGGGACGGGTCGTTCGGGTGCGACTTGAACTCTGGGTGGTACTGCGACGCGAAGTAGAACGGGTGCACGTCCCGGTCGAGCTCCACGATCTGCATGCGCACGTTCTTGGTGTCTGTGCCCACGAAGTTGAGTCCGGCCTCGCGGATCGTGTCGACGAAGTCTGGGTTCACCTCGTAACGGTGGCGGTGGCGCTCCATGATCTTCTGGTCCTTGCCGTACAGGTACGACGCCAGCGAGCGCTTCGCTGGCTCGTTCTTCTCGTGGAGCACAGTCTCACGCGCGCCACAGCGCATGGTGCCGCCCATGACGTCTGGGTTGATCTCTGGCATGAACACGACGACCTTGTGGGGCGAGTTCGGGTCGAACTCTTCACTCGTGGCGTCGCTCCAGCCGACAACGTGGCGAGCGTACTCGATCACGGCGACCTGCATACCCAGACAGATGCCAAGGTATGGCACCTTGTTCTCACGGGCGTACTTGGCAGTGAGCACCTTGCCGTCGACACCACGGTCGCCGAAGCCGCCAGGCACGACGATGCCGTCGCACGAGCGCAGCTTGGTCCACGCCGCGTTGTGGCGGTCGGCGTTCTTGTCCTTCATCTCGTGCTCGAGGTCCGAGGCCTCGATCCACTCGATCACGAGGTCGCGGTCGCACTTCATTGTCGCGTGCTTGAGCGCCTTGATCACACTCAAGTACGAGTCCTGGAGACCCGTGTACTTGCCCACGAGGGCAATGCGGCACGTCTCAGTAAACGTGTCCACGCGGTGAGCCATAGCGGTCCACTCGACGAGGTCTGGCTCACGGAAGCGGTTCATGAGCTGCAGGCGAGATAGCAGGATGCTGGCAGCGCCCTGCTTGGCCAGCAGAAGCGGCACGTGGTAGATGTTGCTCACGTCGTGGACCGACAGCACGTGGTTGGCCGAGACCTGGCAGAACATGCCGATCTTGGACTTGGTCGATGGCTCGAGCTCCGAGCTGGCACGGCAGATGATCACGTCAGGCGAGAGACCAGCGCTGCGCAGCTCCTTGATGGCGTGCTGCGTTGGCTTCGTCTTCTGCTCGCCGACCGAGCCAAGCACAGGCACGAGCGAGACGTGCACAAGGCAGAAGTTCTCGACACCCACACGGAACTGGAACTGGCGCAGAGCCTCCAGGAAGATCATGCTCTCAATGTCGCCGACCGTACCGCCGACTTCAATGAGACACACGTCGGCAGGCTGGTCACCACCGTCCACAGGCACCTGCGCGACGCGCTCTATCCACTCCTGGATGCCGTCGGTCACGTGCGGCACGACCTGCACGGTCTTGCCCAAGTAGTCTCCGCGGCGCTCCTTCTCGAGCACCTGCGAGTAGACCTTGCCCGTGGTGATGTTGTGGTCGCGCGTGAGCGTCACGCCCAGGAAGCGCTCGTAGTTGCCCAGGTCGAGGTCGCCCTCGCCGCCGTCGTCGAGCACGAACACCTCGCCGTGTTCAAACGGCGACATGGTGCCGGCGTCGCAGTTGAGGTACGGGTCGATCTTGATGGACGTGACGCGCAGGCCGCAGGCCTTGAGCATGACGCCGATGCTGCTGATGGTGATGCCCTTGCCCAAACCGCTGACCGTGCCACCCGTGACTGCGAGGTACTTCATGATGGATGGATGGATGGCTTCCGAGTGGGAGAGAGCAGGGGCGAGGGTGTGGATAGCTTGGCTTCAACACCGGCGCTGCAAATGGCAGAATGGCGCGAGCGGAAGCGCAGCCGACGGAGCGCAGCAGAACCACCCGACCCACATACCGGTAAGATGAGCTGCTCGCAGAGGAAGATGCGCTGATCTGGCTGGGTCGGTGGTACGGCACGGGTCAGTTGTGTGGAAAACCCATGGGTTTGCAGGGAGCTTGATTTTTGTATGTGGAATGGGTATGGGTCGGAGTGATGGGCTTGACTGTCTCATGGATCTGGGCCGGGTGCGGTTCTTGATTGGTTGGCTCGGATGGTCCTGGCGCCAGTGGCGGGAAATTCGAGCCAAACTTTGGTTTCGCGCGAACGTTAGAAGACACCCGATACCGGTACATGCAGTTAAGAACAATATGGCTACACTTCGAGGATGATCCACGGTCTCTGGCGGAATCGACGGCGAACCACCAAGGATCGGATACAGTGATTGAGTTGAGAAGGATGGCGTGCCTATAAGATACTGCATGCGTGCGAGATAGCGTTCCAGGAGCTCCCGGACGGACAGGGAGCGACCATGACGTCTTGGTGATGCGGCATCACGAGTAATGACTGGGGAGTTCAGCACAGCGGCTTGAAGATCACTCGCGCATTTGCCACACAGCCTACGATCACCACCATCACGACTACCATCACGACCACCACGATCATGAAGAACTCAAGCTTGCCTCTCCTCGTTCTCTACGTGCTCCTTGCTGTTGCTGGCTTTGCCAGCGTAGTTCTCAGTCAACAACAGGCTGAGACTCCTGGTCTCAAGGCAGCGGCTGCCAACTCCGCCGTGCAGAGCATCTCACAAGGCTCAGACTCCTTCAAGGCAGAGGTGCTGTCTAACGTCAAGGCCGCGACGGATGGCATTCAACTTGCAATCTACTCAGCGGCTTCCAAGGACACGTCACGGATGCTCAAGGGCATCGGTGACGCTGCCGCCACTCTGCCGGGGGCGTTTGGCTTCGCTGGCATTGCCTTTTCCGTCGCTGCATCCGTATTTACGCTGTTTGGCGGTGGTAGTACGCGCGACGACCCCGTGCTGGTAGCGTTGAACCAGCTCCACGCCAAGTTTGATCGTGAAATGGCGGCAATCGAGACGGCAGTGGAGCATGTGAGCGACAAGGTCGACGCTGTCATCACGGGCATCGACCAGATCCTCAACTCGCTCTCTGACATCCCTGCCGAGGTCGTCGCCGAGATGAAACTGACCGACGTCACGACCATGAAGGACAAGTTCGCGAACATCCAACGCGCTACCGAGCAGTACGCGCACGGCAACCTCACGCGAGACCAAATCATCGGCAAGTGTGACGACTTCAACGTCGCCGCGCTGTTTTCCGAGCTCGAGACCATCCTCAAAGACGAAAACGACTTGTTTGGAGCCAAGTTTGGGACCCGAGACCGAGCCAACGGCGTCGTACAAGTCCAGCTTCTCGTGTTTTACATGGCAGTCGTGCCACTCGTGACCAACTGCAACGCACTCAAGTATTCAATCGAGTCATTGCGAGCCGACGGGGAAAGGATCCACGAGGTAGTCAAGCGTGCTCACATTCGTGCGGTGTGGTACTTGACGGAGCCCGACCGCACGATCCACGTGCGTGAGTCTTTCAGTCCGTTTGGATCCAGGATCGATACGAACGGATACCGTGACCAGCCCGGCTGGACGCTAGCGTTGTCTTTCAAGGCGTACAGCTCCGCACCTCCGCATGGGAAGTGCTTTGAGGCTGTCGAAGACGGCAAACGACTTGTCTCCATCGTGGTCAACCGAATGGAGACCGTACCGAGCCCTGCGGCATTTTGCATGAAGGAATCACAAGGGGATGACGCTCCGCATCGCATCGTGTACGCAGAACGCCAATCTCTGGACGATTCCGGCTTGATTTCAATCGTTCAGCCGGAAATCGGAGACAATTTTGACCCGCTCAACCAGCGTGGCTGGACTTTAAACACTGTGGCGATGTATTCATCCAAGGCTGCTCACTGGACGCGACTGCCACGTTTGCGGGTGATCTCCGACTTGATTGTGCTCCAAGCGAAGAGCTCCAAGGTCAAAGTGGAGGAGATCACGAGCCAGTGTCGCTCCCTAGGCTCTAGCTACGACCGCGACGGAGATGCCCACTCCAAGGACTACGGCACCGCTCCGTGGACGATCTTGTGTGTCGAGTACGTCGAACTGACGCTCCGTGAAGTGGACAACCCATCAAAAACATTCCTCAGCGCCGTCCAGTTCAACGACATGGAGGCGAGATACGCCTGGACGGCGTTGTGCCCACAGCCAGGGTTCCGCCGTGACTCTGGACAGATCACCCTCCCATCCAAGGTCAAGAAGCAGTTTTTCGGTGGCTTCACGACTCAGCGAGCGTACGCTGTGTGCCTCAAATGGGAGCCCATGACGACCAAGAGCTCCCCGAGTCAGTTCATCCAGCGCGTGTGGCTGGACGACAGCGCTCCCATGGCTGACAAACCCAAGCAGTCGAGACACGCTGGTGATGCAGTGATGACGCTGCCTGCATCTCCTCCACTGGCCGACATGGACAACCTCTAGCTGACTCCAAGGACGCTAGAGCATCAAACAGCGTGACGACATCAGCAGCTCACGAGTACTAGTACGATAGCGTAGGGAAAGCGTAACGACATCAATCCACCAACTCTACGGTAGAATGTGACACACGAACGCATTGATAAACGGTAGATAAACTATGCAAAGAGGTACTCAAACTGGGCAGGAACAACTTGAACGCTGGCTGCGTACTTAGCACACGCCGTGGGTGGTGAGTCCCGATTTCTGGTGCTTGAGGTTGGCTTGGAGCGAGTGGACAACGTCGGCAAAATGCATTTTCTTGGCCTTTGGCGAGGACATGGCGGTCTCCACGAGCACGTAGTGCTTCTCGAGGAACTCGATGGCCTTGAGGATGTCGTTCACCAGCATGTTGGCCATGTTGTATGAGAAGTTCTGCTTCACCACCACGCGCATGATCACAAGCGACTCGGCGCCGCGTGAGCACGTGTACGCCGGCACGATCCAGCCTCGGCCCTTGAGTTTGTCCTGGATGTCGAAGCACGAGAAGCGGCTCGAGTCGTTCAGTGTGAACGCCACGAGCGGCATGTGCTGCTTGTCGACAATGCGGAAGCGGCCTGTGGCCAGCAGCGCGCTGCGCAAGTACTCCGCGTTCTCCATACTGGCCTCCATGATCTTCTTGTACCCGTCAAAGCCGAAGCGCATGATGTTGTAGTACTGCGCGACGACGTTGCCGGCGCCCTTGGAGAAGTTGAGCGTGAACGACTGCTGGTCGCCGCCCAAATAGTTGACGTGGAACACGAGATCGTCCGGGAGATCGGCGCGCTCACGCCAGATCGCCCAGCCCATACCAGCGTACACAAGGCCGAACTTGTGTCCGCTGACGTTGATGGACTTGACGTTCGGCAGGCGGAAATCCCACTCGAGCTCTGGGTTGATAAACGGAGCAATGAAGCCTCCGCTGGCTGCGTCCACGTGGATTGGGATCTCCCAGCCGTTGGCCTCGTTCACCTCCACGACCATATCGTGGATGGCCTTGACGTCTTCGTACTCGCCGTTGAACGTGCTGCCGAGGATGGCGCCCACGCCGATCGTGTTCTCGTCCATCAGTGGCTTGGCACGCTCGGCCGTGAGTACGAGGCAGTCAGGCGACACGTCGGCCTCGCGGATCTCGATCTCAAAGTACTTGCACATCTTGTGCCAGCACACTTGGACGTTCGAGCCGAACACCATGTTCGGGTTCTCGTAGGACAGACCCTGGGCCTTGCGGCGGTCCTTCCACTTGCGCTTCATCGCCAGACCGGCGAGCATGATGGCCTCGGACGAGCCGATGCAACCCGTGCCCGTGGCTTGCTCTCCTGGCTGCAGCGGCGCGTTGTACAAGTTCGCGAGCATCTGCACGCAGCGGTTGTGGATCTCGGCAGTCTGCGGGTACTGGTCCAAGTCGATGTAGTTCTTGCGTAGCCCTTCGACCATGAGATCTTCGGCCTCAGGCTCCATGTACGTCGTCACAAAGGACGCCAACTACAGCATCCACACAAGCACTGTTAAACCCCGACTGCTGTCATTTCAATTGAGAGCCAGGAAGAGGTACGCACGTTCATCTTGGGGTTGCCGTCGAGTGAGAGCTCGTCCTTGATGAGCTGGTGGGCAACGCGGGCCGGCACCGACCGCTGTGGGAAGTGCTCGGTTGGCACGCTCGCGCACATGAGCGGGTGGCCGTACAGCGGCTCGGCGTCGCCGTCCACGTACGCTGCGTACTTGGCATCAGCCGCAGCACGTGGCTCAAAGTCCGGCTCCAACGGCTTGCGGTGGGACTGCTTGTTGGAGGCAATCTGCATGGCGGGTAGTGAGGGTGGTGAGGGTGGAGATGTGGGCGTGAAGGCGCAATATCTCAAGTGACAAGACAATGGTGCCGTGAAGAGACTGGCAAGGGCCGCTGTCGTAGTCGTGCGCAACACGCGACACGCAGCCCGGAGCCGCTGGGCAACGGGTTCGAATCTTCGGTCTCACTTCAACTTTGACAGGACCGACCTCACCCACTTTTGTCAAGGACTAAGAAGTGCTAAGAGAAGGTCATGCTACTCTACCCAATTTTGAAATTTTCGAGTTGGTTTCACCTGTGTTTGCATGGACTTGTCGCATCCACTTTTGAGTTGGGAAAGCTCCCTTTCTCACCAAGCACCGCCAACATGGAAGCCGCGGGAAGATGGAAGGAAAAGCAGGCACAGACGAAGCGGCCGGACGCATGGAAACAGACTTCTATTGCTATAAAATTTAGGGTCGCGCGTCGCACTGCTCAACGACGTGTCTGTGACTCGTCGGGCCGGTCATCACCGTCGTCTGTGCCGGGAGGTGTGGTGGATGCAGCTGCCGTCGCGTGGGTTAGTTCTTGTCGCCCTGGGCCTCGCCCGTCTTCTTTCGGATGGCGCCCTGGACTTCCTCCTGAGAGTAAACAAAGCGTCAGCATTGGGAGGCATCATTTAGACCAGTCGCCAGTAGTGATGTACATACCTGTAAGCGCGAGAAGAACTCCTTCGAGTTGGAGAACTGCTTGGTGGAGCCTTCGATCTCCTTGCCCTTGGTGATGTTGCGGTCGTTGGCGATGCTCTCGAGCATCTTCTTCTTCTCGTACTTGTTGCCGAGGCCCGGGTTGATCTTCGCCACGAGGCGCTCGTCGGCTGCCTGCTGCTGCTTCTCTTTTCGGCGCACACGCTTCTTGGCGTTGCGCTGGGCCTTGCGCTCGTCCTGTGTCATCTCCTCCTTCGACTGCAGCACAGCCTCTCCACGCTTGCGCTTCTTCTGGAAGATCTCCTCTGGCGCCTTCAGGTTCGCGTCGCTGACACTGATTGGCACCACCTCCTCCATAGCGATGGCTGGCACGGACGGCTTGACCTGCAGCTCCTTGACCATCGGCTTCGGCGTGAACTGGTAGTTCGACAGAGCGTCGAGCTTCCAGCACAGGTTCTTGAACATGACCTCGATCTCCTCCTGGTCCTGCTTGGACTCGTCGTCGGCCTCGAAGCCCATGGCAGTCTTCATGTACTCCTTCTCGTAGATCTCTCCGAGACCCTCCTTGGACTTCTCCATGGACACATCCTCGAGCTTCTTCTTGTCGTCCTCTTCGTTGGCCGCGAACTTGCGGATCACATCGTCAAACTCGTCCTCCAGAATGCGCTTCTTGATCATATCCTCGAGGGCGACAGACACCTCGACAGTGATCACTGGGGCAACCTTAACTGGGCGATCGTAGTCCAGCACGGCCTCGAGCAAACTGTTCTCAGGACGGGCGGCCGACTTGACCTCACCCTTGAGAGCCCACGGCTTCTCCGCCAGAGCCTCTTCTTCGAGCTGCTTGATTTCCTGCTTTAGTCGCTGGCGCTGACGCTGGTGCGACGACATGATTCCACGCTCAGCGAGGTCATCTTCATCCACGTCCTCCTCCTCGACGGCAGCGCGGTTGATCGTAGGATACTCCTCTTCATCGTCGTCGTCGTCACCAGCATCCTCTTCCTCCTCCTCATTGTCGTCGTCCTCCTCCTCTTCCTCCTCATCGCCATCGTCACCACGACGCTTGGACTTGACCTTCGCGTCCGGTTCGTCGAAGAAGTCGTCGTACTTCATGTTCGCGGCCACATCGTCATCGAGGTCGTCGTCCTCCATGTCCTCGTCCTCGCTGTCATCCTCCTCTTCGTCATCATCGCCATCGCGTTCCTCATCGCCATCATCGTCGCCATCGTCGAGCCCCATGTCATCGTCGTCATCCTCGTCCATCTCTTCTTCTTCCGCGATCTTGTCCATCTCATCCCAGTCAAAGAAACCATCTTCCGCCACATCACGCGCCTTCTTGGTCTTCTTGGCCTTCTTCGTGTCCGCAGCCTTCTTCTTCTTCGGCTTCTCTTCTTCCTCGTCGTCATCGTCGCTGTCCGCGGCTTCATCATCCTCGTCGACGTCTTCCTCTTCCTCGACGTCGTCCTGCTCCTCCTCCTCACTCAGCACGTCCTTCTCCTCCTCCTCGCTGGCATCTTCCTCATCCTCCTCGGCCTTCTCAGCAGGGAACAATCGGATCTGCTCGGGCTTCTTCTGGAAGCCGCGAATACGCTTGCTGAGCTCTTCCAGCAGCGGCGCGTTCTGGAGACGGAGCTGCTCCCAGATCTGGTCGGCGTCGAAGCCGTCGACGTAGAGCTGGTCCAGCGGCGTGGCGGCGTTGCGGCTCACGAACTTGGTGCAGTGGTCAAAGACATGCTTCGTGAAGGTCTTGATCTCGCTCGCAATCTCCTCCGACGGCGTGAAAAACACCTACAATTCCAAGACGCATGATCAGTAAATGGCCTGTGTGTCGGTGCAAATAGTGTCGCTTGTCGGGTGATTCAGCAGGCAAACGACACCACTCTGGATGCGCTAGAGCTTGTTCTATTGGTGCATACCTCTGGGTGCTGCACGACCTTCTTCTGGAAGCTGGCAACGGCGTTGGCGTCCATGGTCACCGGTCCGTCAACTTGCTGCCTTGACTGCAATGATGTTTCGCTTCATGCACCAACCACCAACCGGCACAGCACACAGCCAACAGAATGGCAGTCGACCTGAATAGAGCGCTTATATGTCCTATCAGAGGTAATCAAAATAATGCACTAAGAGAGGCTCTCATTCACGCAACATCTTGTTCGAGCAGGTTGAGCGAAGGTTGCACGCCGAGATGTGTGACGTAAACCGATGCGTAAAACAGAATCGAGGAGGGCTCACAAACTTCAATCCAACCTAGAACATTATAACGGCTTTGTAAACATGCACCTATCCGTTCCTAACACCCTCTACTTCCCCCGACAAATACCTCTATAAATGCATATTATGGTGTTTCCTAATGTATTGTCCCGCCTGCAGGAACCTGGAGTGATGACGAAGAGGACGGGCCAAGTGACCGGAATCGCTCACCTCCTGATCCCGACGTTGGGCGGCTCTCTTCAGTTCACCACATCCGAATTCCCCTCGACGTCCCACACGCCGCTCTACTTCATTACCACCATGGCTCTTCGATACGACGGACGCGTTGCCATCATCACGGGCGCTGGCGCCGGCCTCGGCCGCGCGTACGCGCTTCTCTTCGCCTCGCGTGGCGCGAAAGTGTGAGTCCATTTTGAATGCGAACTGCCATCTTTACGTTCTCATGGAGGACTCACTGTCGTCCTGTTTGATATCCACAGTGTCGTGAACGACTTCGCCAAGGCTGCTGCTGACAAGGTCGTCGCAGAGATCAAGGCCAGCGGCGGCGAGGCCGTGGGCAACTACGACTCGGTCACCGACGGCGAGAAGGTCGTTGCCACGGCGATTGAGAACTATGGCCGCGTCGACATCGTCGTAAACAACGCCGGCATCCTCCGCGACACGTCGTTCGTCAAGATGGACAAGACCAAGTGGAACGCCGTGCTGAACACGCACCTCCAGGGCACGTACGCCGTGACTCACGCCGCGTGGCCACACATGCGCAAGCAGAAGTACGGCCGTTTGATCCTCGTGACCTCGGTGAACGGCCTGTACGGCCAGTTCGGCCAGACCAACTATAGCTCGGCCAAGGCTGCCATGGTCGGCTTCGGCAAGTCGCTCGCCAAGGAGGGTGCCAAGATCAACATCAAGGTCAACGTCGTCGCGCCAGGCGCCGGCTCGGCCATGACCGCCACGGTCATGCCAGAGGAGATGGTCCAGAAGTGGAAGCCAGACTACGTCGCGCCAACCATCGCGTTCCTGTGCCACGAGGATGTGCCATGCACGGGCTGCGTGTTCGAGAGCGGTGGCGGCTGGACCGCGCAGGTCAAGTACACGCGCTCGTACGGCCACTTCTTCGACCTGGACAAGGACATCTCGCCTGAGGACGTCAAGGCCAAGTGGTCGGCCATCACGGACTTCAGCACCGCCACCGACCCTGAGCTCGACGAGGTCTCGCCGCAGCTCAAGCAGATCATGAACGCCAAGTTGTAGAGCGGCTCATACTGTTCTCGCTTCGAAGAAGGAGCTGAGGATCGACACGGACGTAGCTCTTCATATGAATGAAACCCTAGTAGTACCATTTTTGATCGTCGACGTCGCATTTTGTGAATTGTGTCGGCAACATGGCGTATTTTATCGGTAAATTACGCAATGCCAAGACTGTGCATTTGTCGGCACCTTTTCATGTCGTTTTTCAAAACACGGTGGGTTCACTCCTAGGAACAACCCAAAGGCAAAGAAGCGTCCAAGGACGAAGAAGCGAGGGGCGCCACAGCAAGAGGAGCGTGAAAATGATCCGACTGAAGGCGAAGCAGCAGGAGAAGAAGGCGGAGGAGGAGAAGGCAGCTGCTGCCGCGGAGGCGGCCGCGATGACTACCGAAAACGGGGCCGCCGAAGCTGAGAACGGCGACGCGACGGCCGCGGCGGAGAAGCCCAAGACTGTCAAGATCCTGGGCGTGGGTCGCGGCAAGCGCACGGGCGCCAGCAAGGAGAAGAAGCGCACGCCCGGAGAGATCCGTATCCAGAAAGGTACGGCGTTTGCGTGGGCTGGAAGCGGCTACAGGCAGAGCTAATGGGACGGATGTGTGGCGACTAGATATCGCGGAGCTCGACGGCGGCCAGGCCGCAACGGTGTCGTTCCCAGAGACGAACGACCTCACAGTGTTCCACGTCAAGGTGCGTTTGACTGGCTTGGCGGTTGGCGAGGAAGGAGTGTTGACTGTGGATGCTGGGGTTGTAGGTGTGTGCCGACACGGGTCTGTGGAAGGGAGCGACGTACGACTTCCTGTTCAAGATCCCGCCGGTAAGGGATCCTGTATTGTAAGTGCGAGTACAGCGTACTGACTGTGGTGTTGTTAATGATACAACTGTAGATGTACCCGCACGAGCCGCCAAAGGTCAAGTGTCTGACGAAGATCTACCACCCGAACATCGACTTGGACGGCAACGTGTGTCTCAACATCCTGCGTGAGGACTGGAAGCCCGTGCTGGACATCAACTCGGTCATCTACGGCCTGATCTACCTCTTCTACGAGCCTAACCCGGACGACCCGCTCAACCGCGAGGCCGCCGAGCTCTTCCGCAATGACCCAACGCAGTTCGCGAATCTGGTCAAGCGATCGCTGCGAGGTTACACGGTCGCTGGCGTCCACTTCGACGCGCTGATCTAAGCAACGAGCCGACAGGAAGGGCCAAGTGCAGAGGGTCCGACAGAGACAATGATTAGAGACGTCACCAACCCCAGATCAAATGTGACCGCGTGGCTTTTTGATGGCACTTCCTCCTTCTCGCGTGGTGGTCTCGTGTGTCTTCTTGTGGCGCAGGCAGGCAGGTATCTTTGAATGAACAGCACCAAGGACGAGCAGCGATCGTCGCCTCCGTCAGCCACTCCTCTCGTATCCACGACAGCTAATTCGATGTACAACACTACCTGCGCAGGCAATGGATCAGCAGTGAAGTCGTACGCACGCCTTTCTTGACGTCAAGTTTGCATAGATATGATCTCACGCATTGTGTTTTGGTTTTGGCGTGGCAGACAACCAGGCTGCAGTGACTAAGAATCCGTTTCAAGCTGCTCAGTACGTCGAAGTTACCACATACACTACGTTGTCGTCCTTGGCCACTAACCACTTGACGAGCTACTGCGCCGCTTTGCTTGCTTCTTCGTTTTGCCTGGATCCGCGTCGGCATCCCGCAGCGGCCGCTTTCGTGACGAGCGCCGGCCGGTAAACGATGAGGCACCATTGCCCAGGCCTGACGTCTGCGTTGATTCCGTGGCCTCGCCATCAGCACTGTTCAGAACGAGAATATCGCCCAGAGGCTGCGTCGCCAACCGCACCAGCTTGTTCTTCGGCTCGCCAAACAGACCCGCAACGCTGTCACGGTCATCTACGTCATCTTCCACTAGCGTCTTGAGCATCCACCACGGCGACAGTAGCTGCTCGAGTTGTCGCACTTCGTCGGGAGATGGCCCTGTTAGCGACGGATCTCCGAGGCCTTTCAAGCACAGCACATACGAAACTCGGTCGTCAGCTAACTTGTCTTCCACGTAGAAACGCTGTCTTTTCGAACTGCGCACGCTCATGTACACCCGCAACACCGCGTCTGCATCAAGCGCAGCCACTTGATCCTTCTCTGCCGACGGCTTCGACTTCGTCGTGGAGAGCGCGGCAGACTTGCACGATTTCTTTGCGAAGGCTTTGCTCGGACGCATCTTCTCTGTCGCAGAGCGAGGAAACCCACCGTCATCACGCGAATGTTTCTTCACTTGCACGAGCATCATCGACACGCGAGAGCCAGTCGTGTCATACGAGCACACAGGAATGACGAAGTCCACTGCTGTCTGGCTAAGCGGCATGATCCCGGCAGCACGCCGACCCAACATACCCCATAGACATGCTTCGGTGGGCAGCTCCACCAACTGGACAAAGTGCGTGAACGACAGGTACCAGTCTTGCCAGTGCGCGTTAACAGCCATGAGTGCAGTGCGCGTGTCTTCAGCCGATGCGTCAACCAACGAGCTGCTCGTGGTCTCTTCAGCATTCGCATCTTTCGGGACCCGGAGCGTTGGGTTCTCGCCGTGCAACACCTCCAGAAAGGTCCACACACTGAAGAACTCACCGGCGCCGACCCACTGTTTTGTCTGAGGGCCTAACGTGAGCCTCGTACACGATTCCATCGCAAGCAGCAATACGATCCGCGCCACCATCTCGCCAATTTCACCCGTGTCCACCACCTCCTGGCGAATCAGTCGATGGAGTTGCGGAAGGATCTTGGTCGCGAGGACGTTCTTCGAATCGTGCCACACGCGCATAGCGCCAAGCGTGAGGATGGGATCAGACGAGTAGCTCACCACGAATTGGTCATGCGAGTGGCTGACGTACGACAGCACTGCCATGAAATCCGCGACGACGCCTGTGGCCAGAGGAGAGGACGACAGCGGGCGAATGCCGACTCAGCAGAGCATGCTCGCCACTCCATTCAGCGTGTCCTTGTTAAAGCCGCGTTCTTCGTCAGGGGGACGGCCCGCCATCAGTTTTTCAGCAGCAAGCCGGGTCAATGCGCCTTTGTTGTCGCGCGTTGTTGGATTGCACTTGAGCCACAGTGGGCGTCCGAGTCGGCGAAGGTCTCGCCAACTCTCGCGCGTACCATCCTTGCGAACAGCTTGAATCACAGCGACGACGTCACGCTTGTACAGGTCGAGTGTCGACAGGGCAGCCATCGCGGGGTTTGGAACAACGTCGCCCTTCTCATCGATTCTTGTAGCACGGTGCACGTCGATCGTATGCGTCAGCACGAACGGCGGAAACAGTAGCAGCTTTTTCGTCGGATCTCGTTGCGACGGATCCATCGCAGCCGGCGGCACGAAGTTGGAGATCTTCGAGTTCGTATCCACCACAATACCGAAGATGCCCGCGTTCGGTTCCTTTATGTCCACCCGAATGGTCTCGTTCGCCTTATCCAATGCGCGTCGGAAGATGCGGAACCAACCGATGGACTTCGCGTCCAGCTCAGGAAGCAACGCTCTCGCTTCATCGATCGCGAGCACCAGGAGTCGCCGCTTCGTATCTGTGGACGGCGGCAGAGGCATGGCGCTGGACTCAAGCGCGCGAACAAACTTTTCATCTTGGCCCGAAAACAGCTCCATCAGCTTGCTGTGCATGCTCTTCCTTGGACTCGTGCCTTGGTCGCTTTGGTTGGCCGCTGGCGGGTCCGGTTGCATAACAACCTTGAACACATTGACAAGTTTACCAGCCAGCTCCACAACGAGCTTGGTGTCGGAAGCGCTCGCGTGCGGAGGAAACAGATAGTCCTTCAAGCCCTTCGTGGTGGGCGGAAAGCCCGTGGATCGCGGCACGTTCCACACGTTCACGTAGAGCAAGTGGTGGAGTCCTGTCTCCACAGGGTCCAATGACGTGAAGGACACTGCAAGCTCCCGCAGCAAGCGCGACTTGCCGAAGCCCGAGCTCTGCACAAGCGCGAGGTACGTGTAGCGGTAATACGTCACATCCTCGCGGTGTCGCTCCCAGCATGCGTCAATATAGTCGTAGAGCTACTTGTGGGTGTCGCCGATGTACTCCGACTGGAAGGTAGTCTCCAGACGGTCGCTCGCCTGCGGTGGAGCCGCTTCAGACTCGAGATCGTTCTCGAGATTCTCGAAGGCTTCCTCGAACATCTTGAATAAGCTCTTGTCATTCCGGAACTGGGGGTACTTCTTTTTGGACACTGCCATCGATTCGGTGGCATCTTCACACGTGGTGAAGTCGAGAGTCTGAGCCTGGATGTTCTTCTGTGCGAGGAACGTGTCCAACGCCGCCTGGAAGGCCTCCGCCAATGCCGGGCTGGTCCCTGTCTCCCCCACGCTCACACAAGACGAACAATCTCTATCTCCTACTTTGCATAGTGTGTTCAGCAGTGCACTCGAATGTACGAGTAGTAGAATCAAAGAGATTTCGTGGACCAAGCGGACACAAAAGAGACCGTCGCTGGCCAATTGCCATCACTTCGACGCAAGTTTTGGAGCCACCACACGAAATCTCCCTCCAAACGAAGTCCATGGAGGCGGATCTCCATGCCTAAGTGCCTTCGAGCGAAGTGATCGGATAGTTTGCCTCTGCATGTTCGCTTAGAACGACTATTTTAGAGGGAGCGCGAGTCGTAAGTTACGTGTGAAAGCTTCATTGGTAAAATACCGGCTTCAGGGTAAAATACCGGCTCCGTTCAAGACCGCGAAATAGTCCCATCGTGTTAAAGCCGTGCCACAATAGTGGGCAGTGTGAAGCGAAACTCGTGTCCAGGAGTCACGAGCAACACGTGGGCCATCAGTTCTCGGCCCCCGACGATCGAGAGCTACCAACGAAGACGGAACCCGACCACAAGCACCACGACTGCCACTGCC
>JAADVL010000463.1:0-25288 GCA_023334995.1 Pythium sukuiense
CGACGACGGCAAGATCAAAACGCTGGTCGACTCGACGTTCGCATTTGAGGATGTGGCGGCCGCGTACGTGCGCTCGAAGACTGGCCGTGCGGTGGGCAAGATTGTGATTCGCGTGGTCGAGCCAGCCAACCCCTAGGTCTCTCGACAGCCTCTGAGGCCTCCGCTCTCCTGCTCTGCATACCGGTACACACTGTGGCCAACCAAGACGATACGAAGGCCTAGCTATCGGATCTCTATTAGTCTTGGCTAGATCTCGCTCATTGAGCGGTCTGTTGCTCTCGATAAAACACATACTTGCCAAAACTCTACCTTGAATTCTGGTCGTCTGTCTATTTTCCTGGTCTACGGTGCGCGCTTCACGGAGCGTAGTCGAGTGCGCGGTCGAAATGGCCCTCCGACGTCGTGCGGATCACTTCGTTCCAGTGGGAGCGCGCGTTGCGGTGGAAGGCCTCGCTCACGACGTGGTAGATCTCGTCGTACTGGCCCAGAAAGTGGACGAGCGCAAATTGGCAGCCCGTGAACGCCAGCGCCTCCTGCGCGACTTGTGTGTGAGGGCTCTGCACACACTTGGCGAGTCGAGAAAAGATCTGGAAAGGTAGTCGAGGCGTGCCTTCTTCGAGTGTGTGGAGCGGTGGGCTCGTCATGACCACACGAGCCATCATGCGGATCGCAATGACCTCCATGGTGGGGAAGCGAGCCGGCCAGTTGAGCACGAGCCGCTGCAGCAAGTCGAGCGAGATGTGTGGGATGTACGCGACGAACTGACCCGCACAACTGATCAGCTCCTCGTCATCAGATCCCGGTGGGTCGTACCAATGGATCTTCCACAGCGATACGAGCGCACGCAGATAGTTGCGTACGATCTCGTCCACTTCCTTCTGGCTGATGAGCGACGCGTCGGCCGACTCGCCTGTGATTCCGTTGAGGCTCTCGCCGACGTGCTCAATGCCGTACCGCAGCAAGTCGGTGAAGCCATGGCTGTGGTCGTTCGGGTGCTTGACCATGACTTTCTGCTTTTCCATCTCGACGTCTTGGGCAGTCTTGACCAGCGCCTTGACGTACTGAAGCCGCAAGGTCGTAGCATCAGCGAGTGCTCGTGCGATGTGGACGCGCTTCGTGGGGCAGCTCTTGTGGATCGCTCGTACGATATCGATACGAGCACTGGCCGTGCGGAAGTCTTCGAAGCGCATGTCGTTCACGAGCGTGTGGATGAACGGAGGCGTGATGAACCTCTCGACAGCCTCCTGGTCCGTCATGCCGCCACGCTTCAACTGGATCGTCATGCCACTCAAGCTCTCCTTAAACAGCGACGCCGCGAGCCCTCGCTTGACAAAGTCTTCGTTCGGTTCGTCAGTCTCCGTTCCCGACGTGTCGTCACCAAAGGCACTGAACCGACGCATACTCTCACCACGAGACTTCTCCTTCTTGGCAAACAAAGCCGAGAACACCGTGTCGATCACCGCGTCGCGACTCACGACGCTCATGGGCACCTTCTTCTGCTGACTGAGCAGCATGAGTCGCTCTGGGAAGGCACTAGGCGCCTGCGTGGAGCTCGGTGCTGCGTCGTCCGGGTACTCATCGTCACTCGAGTAGTCCTGCTCCGATCCTAGGCTCTCGCTGCGCTTCCGCTGCCCAGTCGACGCTGACGCCGCCTCTGATGGCGTAGCCGCACCAAGCTGAAACGACGAGCCGAACGCGCCTGCTGACGCTGCAGTCGTCGAGGGCCCTGACGCCGTCGTGGTCGCTGGAGTTCGCCGGTTCATCGCCATACCGGATCGAGCAAAGCCCAGCGTGCCGATCCGCTGTCGCCTCGGTCGTCGTTCTCCTGCTGTCGGTGCTGGCGTCGCCGACGCTGCAGGCGTGCGTCCTGTAGATATCAAGCTCGGCGGCTCCACAGGCTTGCCACTCGCAGCAGCAGCCGCCGTGGACGATGACCACTGGCTCATGGGCGTGGGCGCCTTGGGCATGGGCGTCGCGGGCTGCGGGAGTCCCTGCTGCTGCTGGAGCTTCTGTTGTTGCTGCTGCTGTTGCCGCTGGTGTGCGGGAGGCACGCGGCGCTGTGGGGGCTTGGCCTTGGCGAGCCACGACGCCGTCGGAGCCGCCACGGTCGAAGAGCTCGCTTGGGAAGCCGGAGAACTCGACCCCGAGGGCATGAAAACGGGCGCAGACACCGAGAGATTGCTGAACTTGTTGTCAAGATCGTCCTCGTCCATGGAGCGGTCACGGATGCGGCGTTCTCGATGCGCACGCAGCTTGGAGGCACGCGGTGGCGCCGTGCCATCGTCTGGTATTTGGCCGGACGTCGCGGAGGCTACAGAGCCATTCACGGCGCCGTTTCGACTGGTACTTGCAGGGGAAGTCGCCGTGGATGTGATGGTGCTGGGGCGCCGCACTACTGGCCGTGGCTTGGATGCCTGCAGCGGGTTCGTCGCGCCGCGTGCACGCCGTGAAGAGCTCATTTTGGTGTCGACCACTCACCGTTCGTCTGGATGGCGCCATTTGAGTGGCACAAAAACCCAGATGACCACCACCCAAACACCCAAAATGACGTATGACTCAGGTGACGTAAAATCAGAAATGAGTCTGAGGAAGAAAGTACAACATGGCTACATTTCTGGGGTCTCCAGCTGGAAGAACGACGCCCGCTGAACCAAAGGCGCTGCTGATGCCGCTGTCTCGACACCACTTGTGCTGGATGTGTCTGGTTCTACAACACTGGCGGGAGGCGCGGATTGAGTTCCAGCAGCGACGCGGTGGACCGCTGGGCAAATCTCTAACTTGCGGAAGAAGGCGGTGAGGGTCTCGGTTAAGAAGGCCTCGCGGTTTTCGCTCGGCTGCTGGGATTCTGTGGCTTGCACGGAGCCAGTGGGTATTGGAGATGCGCGACCGACTGTGTTGAAGGCGAGAACCGTGAGAAGCTGCTGGAACTTCTCGAAGGAAATGATGTCGGTGTGTGCATGGCCACTGATCCAGTTCACGGCCTCGTAGAGATGGTGGAGCACGGGCAGGGAGAAGTACTGCGGCACGATGCCAAAGTCTTGGGCAAACTGGCTCAGACCACGGAACGTGAGGATTTTGAGCTGTTTGTTGGGCTCCTGCGCGGTGTAATAGCGATGCAGACGCTGGATGGCATGACGGTTCTGAGCCAAAAACGCCTGGACTCGGGCTGACGCGACCACCTCCAGATCCAGTTCCTTGCATTCTCGGATCTGCGTGAGCATTTTCGCGCCCAGCCGCACGGTAAGCGGCAGAACGAATGTAGTGAGAAACCACTCTTCATCATCGTCGATTTCAAATGGCTGCTGCTTGTGGTCGGCGTCTCCCTGCTCTTCGGCCAGTGCAACCATTCGCTCGCGCACGATCTGCATGGCCGCAACGAACCCGACCACGCCTAAGTGGCCGTCCGCAGCGCTACCAGGTACTGGAGACGCTGCAGCTGCCTGGCGATGATGAACGAGTGAAGCGTATGATGCTGAATTGGCACTCTTCCCAGAAAAGGAGTTGCTCGTCGAGAGGGAAGTCGACGATTCCATGGCTTCCACACGAGCAGCCTGAGCGAAGATGAGGTCCACAACGTGCAGCTTGAGCGTCGGTGCTGACACACCCGCGTGGTTAGCGTTGTTGTTGGAGAAAGATGACGGAATGACCGCGGCTTCCCGCAGTACAGTACGGAATTGGCTCTTGCTCAGGCCGCTCATGTTGACTGGATCCACAAGCGCGACGTAGTAGTGGAACAAGCAGTTGAAAAACCGTTTTTCGATCGAAAGCTGCAGGTCGCGAACGCCGTGGAGGCGCAAGTACGTGCTCAAGAAGATGTCGAGAGACGGCTCCCTCTGGCAGATCAGCTCCATCTTGTCCTCGTCCTCCTGTTGTGGCGTCGCCGTGCTGTTGCCATTGCTCGGTGATCCTTTGATCTTGATTATCATCGACTGCTTCTTTCGGCGGATGAACGACGATCGTGGAAGCAGTTGTTGCAGCTTTGCTTGCTCTTCTTTCTTTCGGATGTCTTCTTTACGTCGCTGGATTTCAAGTTTGTACGCCTCCAACGCCGCTTGCTGTGCCTGCAGTTGTCGTTGTTTTTCCATTGCAAGGGCTCGTGCAAGAGCCGTTCGAGAACTCTCCAATTCATCCCAGACCTTGGTCGCTTGCTGGGAAGCGAGAGCTGCTGACGCACTCTGTAGCTGCTGAACTGCGTCCGGTTCCTCCCACTGAGACTGACCCGTCCGCGTGTTCTTGTAGTAGATTGCTTTGCTTGCAGGGTCCTGCACCGCCGTCCACTCGGACTCCTTGCCCGTCACCACGCACACAGTCTGTCGCTTCTTCTTCACCCACACGTAGTCGGCGTTCTCGTCATCTTCATACTTCTGTTGTTGCTGGTTCTGCTCTTTTGACTGTAGAAGCTCAAGCAGATGCGGTTGGAAGCCCTCAGGCACTTCCCACTGGCATTTTCCCGATAGATTATTGTAGTAGAATGGCTGGCCGTTGTTGTTGTCCCAGCATTCAATCCAGCCATTGCCGGCGGTGGCATCGAGTGAAGCAGCTCCTGGAGAATCCACACTGGCTTTGTTGTTATTGCCAGCAGATTCATCAATGCCGACAGCATTAGCCGGAGCAAACCACGCATTTGCGTTCGTGAGATCGCGCTCGGCCGTTTCCAGCAACTCGACACACTTTGGGTGGTTGTTTGCCATCGCCAAATCCTTGGGCGTCATGTTTTTGGCGTTTTGGATGAATGGATCAGCCCCGTACTTCAGCAGAATCTCGAGCGATGCACTGCTGCCGTTGCAGGCAGCCGCATGGATCGGTCGGTCTCCTCGCTGGTCTTCCTGCTCCAGTATCCACGACCGCGTTTGGTGGTTCCACGAGCACAGAAACTCGACGCAGTTGGATCTGTCCCGAGCACACGCCACAAACAACGGCGTGCGGCCGAGTTTATCACCCTGCTGAAGGTCATCGCCATACGAGAGCAATAGCTCTAGACACTCGCGCGTCTTGGCGATGTGGGACGGCTTGAAACCCTTGGCGTTTCGTCCGTGCGGGTCGGCTCCAGCGTTGAGAAGCTTCTCCAGACACTCGTGCCAGCCAAAGAAGCAGCACACGTGAACTGGCGTGTCCAGTTGCTTGTCGGCCATGTCTCGCCACTGCATGCGCTTGCTCAGAAGCAGTGAGCAGCAGTCGATTTTTTTTGCAGCGCACGAATAAAACAGCGGCGTGCGACGCTTTTTATCCAAATAGTACGGCCGCTTTGGAGACGACGGTTCTGCGATTGTCGTCGTGGTTTGCATTGCGGCTTCCGACTCCTTGTTGGAAGCAGATCCATCGTTGAGAAGCAACGCCAGGCAGCCAGTGTGGCCAGAGTAGGCGGCGCAGTGGAGCGGCGGCATGTCCTTGTTACTCAGGCACTTCTCACACACAGAAGTGGGCAACACAAGCGGGTTCTCGACTGGTTTCGAGCCAATCGGCGTCAGTGCAACGCGGTTGTTGTGCTTGACGGTCGCGTTGCTTGGCTCAGGCCCACTGGATCCAGTGCCGTGCTGCTGTTGCTTGTCGAGATTCGTGGCTTCGAGCGAGCTCAAGTGCGAGTGCGATTCAATTCGGTACATTGCCGGCGCTCGTTCCTCTTCCTCCACTATGATCTCACTCTGCGATGACAGCGCAGGCACGTTCTTGCTTCGTGAGCCGCTTCCGTGGGGGCTCTTGCGTCGATGGCTCGACTTTCGCTGCTTGTGGCTGCTATGGGACTGGTGGGTTCGGCTGCTGGAGCTCCGTCGATCCACGTCATGGTCACCAGCTTTGTCTTTGCTCGGTGGCAGCTCATCAGTGGCTTCATCTTCATCGTCTTCATCGTCGTCCACGTCTTCGCCGTCCGGCACTTTGCCGTCGATGAGCTGATCGCTGAAGAGCTGCTCCGTCGAGATGTCGTGCGAGAGCCGCTGGATCAGCCGCCTGCGAGCTTTGGGTGACGGCTTCGACGGTGATGCCGAGGCTGCTGTTCCTGCAACAGTGCCAGCCACGACGACGGCGTCTTCAGCATTGAGGGCACTGTTGTCGATGTAGACTTTGGCCGACGCTCGCTTACTCGAGTTCATTTCGGTTGCGAAGGCAAGAACTCCGATAGACAAGTGGTGCCTCTTGGTCGACTGCAATCCGTTACCAGTACAGTCAACGTACGTAACACAGCCTTGAAAATAGAAGTGAGACTTGTATTTTGATTTTGTGCAAAGGTTTGAATACGGGAACTGTCTCGGTTTCTCGCTTCGCGCGGCTGTGAGACCTATCTACTGGACGATCTTGACCACGACCTTGCCGACCGCACGGCCCGTCTTGGAGCGAGAAAAGGCCTCAGCAGCGTTCTCGAACGAGAACGTCGAGTCGATGATCGGTTGGACCTTACCTTCGTCGAAGAGCTTGGCGACGGCAGTGAGTTGCTCGGCCGATGGATGGGCGTACACCACGCTGTACGCAGCGCCATACTTGGACGGACCTGGCTGGTTCGTCGGGTCAAGCGTGACGAAGCGGCCCGTGTCCTTACGAAGCACATTCTGAGCCTCGTTCTCCCATGCCGTTGCCTCCACACCATTGTCGAAAATGACGTCGACCGAGTGAGCGTCCAGCACGTTGGCCCACTTCTGGGCAGTGTAATCGACGACCACATCCACACCAAGCGACTTGACAAAGGCCAAGTTCTTGGCGCTCGTTGTGGCGATCACGCGTGCACCGACAGCCTTGGCGTACTGGATTCCAAAGAGACCAGTGGACGTGGTGCCGCCAAGGATCAGCACTGTCTCGCCGGGTTGGATCTTGGCATTCACTTCAAGCGCTTGGTACGCCGTCAGTGCAACAAGTGGCACGCTAGCAGCCTGGTTGAAGTCCAGTCGCTTTGGCTTGTGCACGAGGTACTGAGCGTCGAGGGCGAAGTACTGGGCGATTGACCCGAACGCCGTCATGGGGGCCATCGCGAAGACCTCTTCTCCGATCTTGAAGCCCGTGGCGTCGGCTCCTACCTCGGCCACGACGCCAGCGACGTCGAATCCCAAGCGGTAGGGCTTGTCCGCGGAGGGCGAGCCTCCGGTGAAGTGCTGGCCGAAGAACTCGATGAGCTTCCAGTCAATTGGGTTAACTGCAGCACTGTGGACTTGGACGCGAACGTGTGTTGGTGGAAGAGGCTCCGTCGAGACATCAACGAGCTTGATCACGTTCTCGGTCTGGCCGTAGCTCTCGTAGACGTAGGCCTTGTAGGTAGCTGGGACAGAAGCGAAAGGCATGGTGTCGAAGGTGGTTTGAGTGGTAGCGGTTGGTTGGTTGCTTGCTTGAGGGAAGGTAGATTTTGCAATGAATGAGTATTTCGCTCGAGGCTGCGGGGGTATCCTCACCCAGCTTTGTCCGTGGGGTGGATAGAGGCGACGTCCGTTGTGCTGAAAATATTCGTCAACGAGGTTCCAGCTCAGAGGATACTGGTACAGCAGCTCGTCGAATGAGCTCATAAACGTTTATGAGCTTATGAGCCTTGTAAAGGGGTGTCAAAAAAAACAAAATCAAGGCTTGCTACGATGGATTCCACATGGACATTCCTATCCCATGTTTATGAGGCCTGTAATTGAGCACCCTGGCTGGTGGGAGTGTCAGTGGATGCAGCATTCAATCGCTCGTGCCTCGTACTAACATCAGGATACTACCGTGACCCGACGAAAGCATTGAGCGTTACAACAAATTCCAAGCTTGAAGTGCATGCATTCTGATTACGGTAGGATAAACAGGGGTGAATCCCAGCGCTGTTACTGTCACGATCTTTGCGGGTCCTTGTACATAGTATCTACTGAACCATTGTGATGACGACCTTGCCGACCGCACGGCCCGTCTTGGAGCGAGAGAAGCCCTCCTCAGCCTTCTCGAATGGGTACGTTGAGTCTATGGTCGGCTTGATCTCGCCGTCGTCGATGAGCTTGGCAATGGCAGTGAGTTGCTTTCCCGAGGACTGAGTGAACACCGCGCTGTACACCGCTCCGAACTTGGATGGGCCTGGCTTGTACATCGGCGTGAGTGAGACGAAACGACCCGTGTCCTTGCGCAGCACAGCCTGTGCTTCTTTGTCCCACGCAGCAGGATCGACGCCATTGTCCATCACAACGTCCACCGAGTGTTCACCGAGAACGTCAGTCCACTGCTCGGACGTGTAGTCCACGACGACGTCGGCTCCGAGCGACTGGACAAACGCCACATTCTTGGTACTCGTCGTGGCGATCACGCGAGCGCCGATGGACTTGGCATACTGGATCGCAAACGCTCCCGTCGACGTCGTGCCTCCGACCACAACGACGGTCTCACCTGCTTGGATCTTTGCCTTGTCCACGAGGGCTTGGTACGCAGTCAGAGCTACGAGCGGCACGCCAGCAGCCTGAGCAAAGTCCACAGACTTGGGCTTGATCGCGAGGTACTGCGCGTCCACCGAAAAGTACTTGGCGATGGTGCCAAACGCCGACGTTGGTGCCATGGCAAACACTTGGTCTCCGATCTGGAAGTCTGGGACATCGGCCCCGACCTCGACGACGACGCCAGCAACGTCAAAGCCGATGCGGTACGGCTTGACGACGGACGGTGAGCCTCCGGTGAAGCGTGGGCCAGCAACCTCGGCGATCTTGGCGTCGATAGGGTTAATGGCAGCGCTATGGACTTGGATGCGAACGTGCGATGCTGGAAGCTGCTCCGTTGGGACGTCAACGATCTTGAGTACATCCTCGATCTTGCCGTAGGTCTCGTAGACCCATGCCTTGTAGGTGGCTGGAATGGAAGAGGAAGCCATAGTTGCAAGAGTAGCTTGGATGAAGACTGGTGGGGTTGGTGCCTGCTCGTTGGAAGGCGGATTGTGGAATGAATGAGCTCGACGGACTGCTACTTCGACATATTGATGGGCCATCTCTGGCATCAAAGGGTGGCAGGGCCCCTGACTCAGTGGATGCATGAAGCAAATCTCGAATCCCAGTGCCAGCGTGGCGACATTGCGGCTTATCTATCCGTATTGATATCCATACAAATGATTAATTTCAATAATTAATACGTTCAGGTGGAAAACTGAACTCACGAAAAAAATTAAATATGATAGCCTTTATAACTCAATACAAAAATATAGACGTACCGACGATGGAATCATTTGGAGACAAGCGAAATCATGTTAGCGGGAGATTACGCTGCTCTGGTAGACAGCGACATCAGCCGAGAAGGGTTTGTGCGTCGACCGTTGTGACAATGACTATCTAATGTCGGTTACGTTCGCTACCGGTACTGCATCGTACTCTGGTACAAAGTTAATCCTCCACGGTCGAGTCTTGATGGTATGGTGGCCATGCCGCATCAACAAGCCACTGGCCCTCGTCATCCGACAATTTCCACGCGAGAATGAGGGTAATGATGACTTTGGACTAGATTAGACTTAGTGAACGTGTCTGCGGTGGCTGTGTGGTTCGCTAGTCGTCGTGCTTGCCGCTGCACCCGCTGAAGTCGAAGCCGCATGCCATGGAGATCACGAGATACACAATAAACTGGTCACGACACACAGATAAGTTAGTCAGGTCCAGACACCAAAGTCCGTAGTCCACCAAAGCAGCAGCGTACCAGGCCGACGCAGACGAGCAGGATCCAGAGCTTCACGTTTCGACGCCACATCGTCTTGCGGAGCTGGACCGTCGAGCGCTCGAACTTGACCGACTGCCGGTTGAGCTTCACTGTTCGGTCGACGAGGAGCTCAAACTTCTCGCCTCGGTGGAGGACTTTGTCTGATATTCACGATAGCAGGTTAGACCGCTGGGCCGAAATTTCCGGTTTGGGTAGAGGATAAACCGTACCGATATTCTCGACCATCGAGTCTTTGACCTCGTCTAACTGCTGCTGCACCTTCGTGAGGTTGTCCGCATCTGGATGCGCGTTGTAGTATTCCTACAAGGATTTGTTGGTGGAAACGCCAACGATTTTTAGTCTCATGGATGGTTGCCATGGAAAGAGGGGAAGATGGAGGAAGAGGACGTACCATTTGCCGGCGGATGACGTGCTGGAACTCGTCGTTCATGGCGAACGCGATGGCGGTTTGACCGCGCGTGCTGTACATCGCGTGGAACTGCTTCTTCATGTCTTCCAGGAACAGGAACGATATGCGGCGCTTCAAATCGCTGTCCGCCATGCACAGATAGATGATCTGGTCCTCGACGATGTAGTGGAAGACATGCCTTCATACACGAGAGAGGATTGGTTGAGCCTTCCAGATACGATTAACGGACAGAAAGAGAGGTGGTGCACGTACTCGTTGTACACGTAGGACATGCGTCCGTCCGTGGATGGGATCTTGGCGAGCAGCACGCGTGTGACCGTGGGGAAGTTGCCGGATGTCTCCGTGTACTCGGCCAGCACGGTCTTCTCGCGCGCGACTAACCCATAGACCTACAACATCCAACACATGACGTCCGTTAACCACTCGGTCTATCCGTTCCATTGCTCACGGCCTAATCACGCATACGATCGGCATGGTGTCGACGTGGGCTTGCTTCTTGATCGCGCGGTTAGACGCCTGACCCAACTTGAAGCCGATTGATTTTCTCCTTTCTTTCTCCTTTCCCCACAAGCACACGCCTTGAGAAGAAGAAGAGAATCGAAACATCCAACACCCACAAACACTCCTGCTTCCCAACATGTCTAAATCCCTAGTTTCGGTTCAATTCGGAACATGTTTTATCCAACTTTTATCCCCACACGTCGGGTCTAAACCCGTGGGTTTTGGCGCGCATTTTGGGTTGGGACTGCGCGCCACGCATGGACGATAGCGACCAAGGGAAACCACGCCGTCTGCATGAGTATCCTAGAGGATATTGCGAGTGGTACGCGCCGCTCTTCATGGCCATCCATGGCCCTCAGCATATGTACTAACTAGCATGTATGTGTGTGCATCTCAGTCGGGGAGACTCCGTCGCCGAACGCGTCGTTGCAGCCGCGTTCTCGTCTGCGGGCTTCCACGCGGATCTCGAAACGCTTCACTGTACGTTTGATTGATGGAAGATGAACAGGAAGAAACATGAATCACACGCTGACTGATTGATGCTGTGGATGGCAATTGATGGATACACAGGACGGCATGCGAGGCATGGAGGAGAAGCGCGATGACACGGACGAGTCCACGCCCGAGTCGCGGCGCCACGCCCGCAACAGTCGTCGCCGCGCCCTCGCGACGCCCAAGCGCTTGGATCTGCGTCGTAACGACAGCGTGGAGACGGCGGAGGATGAGAAGGACGAGGAGGATGAAGAGGAGGAGGAGGACGGCTCGCGGAAACGACGCGGCGGGTACTCTTTTCGCGAGCGCGAAGTGATGAAGAAGCCCGCACGCTTCGACCAGAGCTTGTACGACGACGCGTTCCGGCCCATGCGCGAGTTCCAGGAGGCGCGACGCCGCAAAGCCAAGGAGAAGGCGCGGTCGAGGGGCAGCCGTCGCTCGCGGAAGCGGCGTCGACGCGACGAAGAGGACGACGACGAGGAGGAGAATGACGACGACGACGTGGAGGTGGACGAGATGGAGTACGCGACGGACGAGTCGGACATCGACCAGATCCAGCGGCGTATCAAGGAGCAGGAGCGAGCGGAGGCCGCGGAGGCGGCAGCGGCAGTCGCGGCTGTGCAGGCGCTGGAGCAGGCGCCGCGCCATTCCAGATCCACGCGGTACGCGCTGCGGTACAAGGACACGAGCGATACACACGAGTCTCTGTCGCCCGTGAGGACGTCCAGTGAGAGCCGACGACGCACGCGGCACTCGGCGCCGATGCAGGAGGAAGAGGAGGTCGAGGAAGAGGACGAAGGAGAGGAAGAGGAGGTCGAAGAGGAGGAGGAGGAGGAGGAGACCACGCAAAACGGAGGGCGGAGATACTCTCTGCGACGACGCAGCTCGGACATCCACGACCATGATGACGACGACGACGAGGAGGAGGACGATGGTGAGCGTCGTCGTCGAACGCGGTCGGGGTCGAGGCGGAGCAGCAGCGGAAAGAGCAAGAGTGATCCACGGCGTGACCACCGGCGGCGCAGCAGTCGAGACACGCAGCGGAACATTTCGAACGGACGAGAGGAGTTGGCGGCTGCGGCGGCGTTTGGCAGCGGCGGTGGAGACGCCGACGAACCGCGCTACTCACTCCGTGACCGCTCGAAAGTCCAGCGTGCCAGTGACTTGACCCCAATGAAGGACCCGTCACTGAGTGTGTATGCAGACTACAACAAGCGTCAAGCCAACCGGGCTTCCAGCCGTCGAGGAGTGTCGCTGCGCCGACCGACGCGGAGCAGTCGCAAGCGCCGTGGCGAGATCCGCCGCCGTCGATCGCTGTCGTCGTCGTCGTCCTCTAGCTCGTCGGAAGATCACTTCACACGCTATGACTCGGACGACGGTGGCATGCGGTCAGCCGGTGGGAAGAAGCGAAGCGGGATCCCAGGAGACCGCAAGCGGGCCGATATTTCGCCTATTGAAGTTGACCGCAGCATCACGTGGGACAGTGTCGGTGGACTCGAGAAGCACATTGAGGCGCTCAAGGAAATGGTCATGCTGCCGTTGCTGTACCCCGAGTTCTACGAGAAGTACAACGTCACTCCGCCTTCGGGTGTGTTGTTCTACGGGCCACCAGGAACGGGTAAAACGCTGCTGGCTCGCGCGCTTGCGAACTCGTGTACTGTGGAAGACAATTCACCTGCTGCAACGGAAATCTCGTTGGATGCGAGTGAAGTCGTGACCCCAAAGAAGCCTCGCCACGTGACGTTCTACATGCGCAAGGGAGCGGACTGCTTGAGCAAGTGGGTGGGAGAAGCGGAGCGTCAGTTGCGTCTGCTGTTTGAGGAAGCGAAGCGCAACGAGCCTTCGATCATCTTCTTCGACGAAATCGACGGGCTCGCACCTGTGCGAAGTGCCAAGCAAGACCAGATCCACGCGTCTATCGTGTCTACGCTGCTTGCTCTCATGGATGGACTCGACTCGCGCGGGCGAGTTGTCGTGATCGGTGCGACGAATCGACTCGATGCGATTGATCCAGCACTGCGAAGACCGGGACGATTCGACCGAGAGCTAGGATTCAAGCTGCCGAACGTGGATGAGCGAAAGAAAATGCTGGAGATCCATTCGAAGAAGTGGAATCCTCCTCTCTCGGACGGATTCCTCCAAGAAGTCGCCCAGCGGACAGTCGGCTACTGCGGTGCCGACATCAAGGCGCTGTGTGCTGAGTCAGCGTTGTGTTCACTACGAAGAGTGTACCCGCAAGTCTACACAAGCCAGGACAAGCTGTTGATTCAACTCGACAAGGTAGTCGTCACACGTGGCGATTTCATGAAGGCCATGAAGAAAATCACACCGGCATCTCATCGCACTGTGAGCTCGTTTGCTTCCCCGTTGCCGCGTGGTGTGAAGTCACTTCTCGACGGACCACTGAACAGCATTCTCAAGAAGATCGCAAAGGAGTTTCCACTTTTCCCACTGGATCCTCAGTCGATGGATGCAGTCTACAAGACCGACGGAGGTGATGCATCAACTGATGGGCTCAGTGCTGGTACACATGAAGAGGACGACGAGGACGACAATGAAGACGACGACATCTACGCTGTGATGAACCGTGATGACTGCGATGTTTGCCACGGTGACGAAGGTGAACTGCTCTGTTGCGATGCGTGTCCCGGTGCGTTCCACGCGGATTGTCTGCCTTCCGACCACGTGCGTCCCAGCAAACTCAGTACCGAGTGGTTTTGCCCCGAGTGCAAAGATTCGTCGAAGATGGAGGCGCTCTTAGAAGCAAAACAGGCCAAGCAGAAGCAACGTCAAGCTCGGCAAATGTACATACTCCCTCAGCTTGTCGGCTTTCCCCGTGTGCTCATCACTGGCGTATCAGGTATGGGGCAGCAGTACATTGGCGCCGCGCTACTTCATGCAATGGAGGGTTTGACGCACTTCTCCTTGGACTACCCGTCACTCGTCGCGGATGTGAACACTCACCATGCCGAGGAAGCGCTTATCCACCGTCTGAATGAAGCCCAGAAGTGTCTTCCTTGTGTACTCTACCTGCCGCAAGTCGATCTGTGGTGGGAGAACACGAGCGAAACGATGCACGCGGCGCTCAAGATGATGCTCATGAACATGCAGATCAAGTCGAATTTGCCAGTATTATTCCTTGCGACGACCTCCAGCACGTCGCTCAAGGAAATGCCACCGACGCTGCTTGATCTCTTCACTCACGACCGGACTGTGCAGCGATCTTCAATCACCTGGGAGCTGAGTGGCGTGTCGAGTGAGAAGCGGAAAGCCCACTTTGGCCTGGCTTTCACGGCGATGGGGGCTGCGCCGTTGCCGAAGCGTAAGCGACGACGAGGTTCGGAGAAGCTGGAGGTTTTGCCGTTGGCACCAGTGCCAAAGAAGGTGAAGCGGGAACCTACGCATGCAGAACTGGAACAAATGCGCGAGCGGGACTTCCACTTCTTGCGCGAGTTGCGCATCTTCCTCGGCCAAGCACTCGATTATTGCTTCAGCATTCGAAACTACTCGCCGTTCTATCACCCAGTTGATCCAGAAGCCGTGCCGAACTACTACCTGATCATCAAGAACCCCATGGATCTCACAACGATGCGTGAGAAGCTGAACGATGGCGACTACACGTGCTACGACCAGTTCCTCGACGATATCCAGCTGATCGTGCGCAACGCGAACATGTTCAACCCGAAGCGCAGCGCCACGCGCCACATTGCCCAAGCCGCTGGAGCGATGAAAGACAACATCGAGTCCTACGCGCACCGTTTTCGTGAACGCCAAGGCTACGACTTGTTCGGGAAGTGCCGCGAAATCACGAAACGGCTGCACACCAACCCTGCAATTTACAATGAGTTGCCCGACACGACTGATTCGGTTCACAACGGCAAGATGAAGGTACCAGGCCCAGCCCCGTCGCGGACAAGTGCTCGGCTCAAGGGAATCAAGGCGCCTGAGACGGAGATTATCGATGCATGGACTGTGACAAAGTCTCGAGAGCACCGTTCTACGGAAGAATATCCAGCTGCTTCTATGGCATCCGAGGATCTCGATACAGGAGACGAAGACAAGTCGTCCCAGTGGTTTCACTCCAAGCCAGACGCGTCACCGTCCATTGATTCTGACCAAGTGACAACGGAATCTGCCCAGGAAGAGGCGATTGATCTGATTGACATGACCGACAGTGCCGAGGTTTCTGATATGAACGCAGCTGGGGAAGAGGAAATCTTTGACGTCGGTGACGCTGTGTTCGTCCAATCCCGGACGCAACCAGGCATGAACAAGCCCGGTGGCGCTGGAAAAATTGCCAGCCGTAACGAGGACGGCACGTACAATGTCAAGTACGTTCTGGGTGGGAGCGAGAAGAACGTTGAGCCAGCTTTCATCCGATGCCTCACAGACGATGCTGTCAAGGAGTCCGTCAAGAATCGACGCCAGTTCCCATCGTCTCCGGGTCGTGCTGATCGACATGCCAAACAAGCTGACGCGCCCAAGACGAAAGTGGAGATGGAGTCGGAGTTCTTCCTGAATCTCGTGTGGCCTATCCTCGCTGATGAAGGCTGGAAGCGGATGAACGTGACCGCTCTCGATGATCTCACGATCGAAACGACCGTGGTGACGCAGTTCATCTCACCAGAGACTTCTACGAACGGACGGCGTACCTTTGATGGTGTTGAACAGGTGCTCGAGCATATTAATGCCGACCACGAACTGTCGGTGAAGTGCTTCGGCAAGCGATACGCTGAGAAGTTACCGACGGAGGTGGTTTTCGGTGAGGCCAACGCTGAGGTTGTCGCAGAAAACGCGGAAGAAGCTGCGCCAGATCAAGAAGTTGTGCTTTCCACCGAGGGAACGGATGCCTCGAAGCCGCCAAGCTCGGAGGATGTCAACATGGAGACGACAGAGACTGCTCCTGCTGAAGAAGAGGCCGAGGAGATCGATGAAACCCTTCGTGAGTTCATCTACGACGAGGTATGTGGGATTTTGACGCTGTTGGTTGTTGAACGCGGCAGGATTTCTTAGCTGTATTTACTTTTGTAGGCACGAATGAAAACGGCTCTGGACGACCTCGTGGCGAAGACGGCGGGCTGGACGGTCGATGAGCTCCGCGACGAACTGTTGCTGCTCAACAAGTTCGCGTACCCGTTCCGCTACGAATTCGACCGAACCAAGCTCATGGAGGTGAGTCATTCCACGCATTGCAGCGAGATGAACACCCAGTGCTGACTCGCACTTGTTTAATCTCCTGCAGGACGTGGAGCAACACATTGCGACGCTGCGCCGATAGCCAGCCAAAACTGATAGACAGTCGCCCACTGAAATGACAAAACAGGTTTGCAGCATCAGACTATCACGCGTGAGTCTCATTTCTGTTCCTGAGCTCGTGGAAGGTGAAACACAGAGAGGAAGCCACACCAAGTCTATGCATCGACGCTAATTCACTTCGAAATCGAACGCGCCCGTGAGGTTCTTGCAGTAGGCCTCGTACGCACGGCTCATGGCGAGTTCGAAGTGGCAGTGCATGACGCTTGTATCGTTATGACGCACTGCCAGCAACGCGGCTTCATTCACGAGACTCGCGAGCTGGGCTCCAGACTGCTGTCCGAGCTGCCCACACTCCTTGGCGATCACAGCCAAGTCCACGTCGTCTCCGAGTCGCACGCTCTTGGTGTGGACACGCAAAATAGCCTCTCGGCCCTTCGCGTCGGGAAGGCCGACGTACACGTGTCGATCGAATCGTCCCGGCCGACACAGCGCAGGATCCAGCACTTCGGGTCTGTTGGTGGCTGCGATTACGATCACGCCGTTCATGTTGCCCTCGAAGCCGTCCATCTCCGTGAGCAATTGGTTCAGCGTCTGCTCTCGCTCATCGTTCGAGTTGAGTCCGCCTCGCGCCTTGGCCAGTGCGTCGATCTCATCGATAAAGATGATACACTGTGGATGCTGCGAGGCCTGCGTGAAGAGATCTCTCACTCGCGCAGCGCCACGTCCAACCAGCATCTCCACGAAGTCGGACGCCGAGCAGAACAGAAAGGCCACACCAGCCTCCGAGGCGACCGCACGTGCCAGCAGCGTCTTACCCGTGCCCGAGGGACCGCAGAGCAGCACGCCCTTGGGGACCTTGGCGCCGATGGCTTCGTACCGCTGGGGATTCCGCAAGAAATCCACCACTTCCTCTACAAACATGAGACACAAAAGTAAGACTCTGGTAGTAAGTGGGACCATCACTAGTAGTGATGCACGGACCCAGTTCCAGTCGAGCTGAGTCGATTCCAGCGACGTCGTCGAAGCAAATGCGGTTGGAACCCGACGCTCGCTTCGAGACGCCGGACTTTCCGGAGCCGTCCTTAGCCACGCCGTCAGCGCTGTTGCTGAAGAGGCCGCGCAGCATGCGGTAGGTGAGACCGAGGTAGCTGCATCAAGCAAACATCAATCAACGGGGGCTGTGACGTATCAATGGGAACGACATCAGACGTACATGAACGGGATCAGCGTCATGAGCAGCGGATAGATCCTGCGTGTGGCTGGCGGCCGCACGGTGCCGAACTCTACGCCTGCACGCACGAGCGTGTCCAGGATGTAAGTGTTTTCGGTACGAGGCGGCACGAGGACCCTGGATGCAAAAGAACATCAATCAAACGCCACCATCAGTGACTGATGGATGAACAAATTCCAAGCGACTAAACTGGACACGTACTTGTAGCTGTCGGCGATACCTTCCTTCCCCTGCACGAGCACATACTCGCTGGCTAGCAGCACCTTGGCGATCTTCTGGTCACGAAGGTCCTGCAGGAACGCGCTGAAGAGCCTCCACGGCGGCGGCGGCGGCGCGGCGGCGGCCACAGCAGCGCCCTTGGACGAAGCCCACCACATGAGCAGCTCGCGGAGACCCTGCGCTCCCTTGCGCAGCACGAGCATCACACCCAGCGCCAGTAGCACGCGGCGAGGCGTGACGGCGCGCACCATGCTTCTCGGCCAGTGCTGGTGGGGAGGTGATGTTGCGGAGCCCTTCACGTCAAGAGCTCAAGGTGACTGTGACTACGTCAACATCGCAAAACTGGAGGTTCAAGTTGGTAGTGAGTGCCAAAATAAGGTGGGAATGGAGGTTACCCTTTTTGATTGAATTTTCTTGAGAAATCCGAAACATGAAATTCAGGAAAGAAAAGAGTAACCCATGAGAGGGTTACGCCAAAAGCTCATGAGGTAATTCCTCGCCGTGTGGCGTACGATGGGTGCGTCCTGACGTGTGGGTGCGGAACATGGAGAGCAAGAGGACTTGATAATGCTTGACATATCCGCGTTGCGCCCCTTTTGATGGCTGAACTCTGCTGGGCTGTTGTGCACAAAGAGCTGCGTCGTCTCACCGAGCACGACACCGTTTCTATCGCGCTTCTCGAGGATACCCAGGAATCATGGGCGGATCATGGCTCATGGTCTTCGACGTGTGCCCTTGGGCACAATGCTAGTAGATGAAGGGACGATGAAAGCGGTTTGTTGAATGCTGGTAGTAATTTATAATTCGATTATCTTACGAAGCGGTGGGCTTTGTATGCGAGCCCAATAAATAATACTCAGACCAGGCACCAGGCACACATCGACCTGCTGGGCGTCCGTCGCGACGAGAGGCTTGCTCACAGCTCCATGGGGAAAATGAGCTCGTCATCGTCTGCAGCTGGCACCGATTGCGTCAGAAACGGAGTCGGTGCAGCGCTCGTACGGCCAGTGTAGGAAGTCGTGGGCGCGTGGTACTGGCTGTAGGCTGGCTGGTAGTAGCCTTCGCTCTCTTCGTCATCGTCGTCGTCTTCCTCGTCGTCATCCTCCGAGTCGCTGTCCTGCATGCCGTCAAGGCCTCGTCGCATGGCGCTCATAAACGACATGGCGACAGCCCCATTCGACGCCGACTTGGTGGCTGGCTTGAGCGCTGGCGTCGCGTGTCGTGCATCAAATGCGAGGGGGGCGATCGCCGGGGCGGCTTGTCGCTGCGCGAGTGCTGTGGGGCTCTGGAGGCCTTGCGTCTGGGGAGCTTGCTGCTGGAGGAATGCGCCGGCGGGCTGCAGGTGCGCGAGGAAGGACGCCGGCAGCGTCGTCATCTCGAAGTCATCGGCGAAGTCCACAGGGTTCATGCTGCGTTTGATGCTGTTCGTGTGCGATTGATTGATGGAAAAGCTGTGGCTCTGTGGTGGCGTGTAAACGAATGAATGACACTCGCCTGGTCTATCCTATGCGATCGTATGTGAATGATCTTCCTCTGGCCGGGACTGATTGATGATGGACCAAAAATACAGCCCCTTCGTCCCCAACAGCAACAGCAACCTCCCAACCAACGAGCAAGACCCAAACCAGCAGCCGGTTTCCAACAGACGGAGGGAGCGCCAGATTCAAGCCACCTTTCAAAACAAATAAAGCCATGGAAACGCACAAGAATTTGCATAGAAATGGGAATCTTTGTGTCTCTATAAATAGATACGACAATGAATCTGATAGTATCACAGATTCCTTTGTCCGTTTGGGTTTTCGACCCGCGGGAACGTTTTAGGCCCTTGCGCATTCACGAATAAACGGTCGGGACCTGTCTCTGGCTCGTTCACTAGACCAATCAAAACGCACGATGCCCCCACGCAGGATTCAATCCGGTGCCATGTTCATGCAAGGTCGGGATGATGCGGACCACTGGACACGCGATTTGCAACTCAGGCCACACCGATTTTAACCACGCCTCTCGAGCTTGCGATGCGTTCTTGGCATCTCGTCGACGAGCTTGGAGGAGCTCCGCGCCGTGTCGGCTGCGCGCTCGTCTTCCGTTCGCACCAGCTCACTTGATGACTCACCCAATCAGAGCGTGGCTTCATGATGAGCTGGATTGCTTCTGCCAGATTCCTTCCCGAACAAGACCAGTAAACTCAGTCTGATAATTATGTCTCAGAGGTTTTCCAGTCCAACATGGTTCTCGTCACACATTTTACGTGACCGAATATACGCTCTTACAATTTATACTATTCCACAACTCCACCTTGAACCTGCGTTCTGGCCACTGGCGCCAGTTGAACTTGAAACTGGGGACTTCAATGTCCATTTCGAACCACCCATCCACAGACCCCCACACAAGACGGTGGATTTTGGCTCACAGTCTCTGCTGCAATCCCCTTCTTCTGGAGCTTTCGATTCCTCGGCACCGGAATGGAATCATGGATTGCAGAATGGAATCTGAGGAAGCCCACACTTCAAGTTCAACCGGACGGTGACAGAACTGCAACATTCCTGGTCGCCAGGCCGCATGCAAGAACTCTTGCGCCATGTACGGTGGAAGCAAGTGACTGGGAGGACGAGGTGAGTCATCCGTTGCTCGTGTTTATTGGAGGGGTCTCCTGTACACTACCATACCCTGATGCCCAGTGGGCATTGCCCACCATGGTATGTGCCTTGTTTCAAGTCGATGGCAACAACCGCGATGGTGTGACGCATGACGTGGATTCGCGTTGAATCTAGAACGACGAAGGTGCCTTCAGCCATCGCCGTTTTGAAGTATGCTGTACCGTCCCATTTCAACTGCGGCTCTGCCGACGACGATACTGGCGAGCGAGTGCACGCATGCGGCTCGCGTACCCCACGAGCGTGTGCCACGCGTCCTCGTTTCTCTGGCGTATATTCGCCAGCGCTTCAAGCTCGCCAACAGTCAGCTTGTTCGACGGATGCTTGCTCTGGTTCTTCATCATCAGCACCACGACGTGGGCTCGGGCTTCGATCGAATCTAACGGAAGCTGCTCAACTGACTGCGTCGGCTTCGGCGTTGGGGCGGCGTGAGTTGAGACGAGCTCCTGATAATGGGGAGCTTCGGCCTGAGGATTTTGGATCGACTCGTTAGACTCGCTGATGTCTAAAGGCAATATCGTAGCCGTGATGGTCTCCGCCAACACCAGGGACTCTTGGTGCTGAGCTTCCGCTCGCTGCCATAGAGCCTTCTCCTCTGCATCTCGCTGCTGCTGCGCACGGTCGGCCACCGTCGCGCTCGCCTCTCGCCTGGAGAATGGAGCTTCTCCGGAGATGACGCCCTGAGGGTCTATCCTACGCACGACGACCAGGAACTTGCAGCTGGATGGCTCGGTTTCCTGAGGCGACAACTGGATCTGGACGGCGATAGAGTCGCGAGGGGAGATCATCCCAAACCCCGGACGCACGCGGAACTTCCTCGAGGACGTGCTCTGGATCTTGAACATGACGCTCTGCCTGGCGAAACCATTGTGTAGATGGACTAACTGGACTCGTCTATCCCCAACGACGAAGGTTAGACCGTCGGGGCGTCCATCATAGTCCACTTGCACGGCATTTGGCGGAGCTTCGTCCATTGGAATTTTAGTCTTCCACGTCGGTTCAGGATCAAACACGATGTGTTCTCGTAATTTCAAGAAATTGTGGAGTCTATTTCCGTAGATACTAGTCGTAAAATGCAGATACATGGCTACAGTCGGGCTAGCCCGGGCCAGAATGGCTGCCTGTCTAGGTATACTTGAAGATCGAGACCTTGCCCGGCTGCGTCTGGTGGAGCTGGCGTTGCTCTTCCTCTTTGAACGCCGTCTTCCACTGCTTCTTCTCTTGCCGCCGCTGCTGCTTCTGCTGCTTGGCCGCCTCCTTGCGGGCCTTCTTGTCCTCTCGGCTCTCTTCTCGCATGTTCTTCGGCGCGTTCAGCGCCTCGGCAGCCGCCAAGGCCTTGGCCTTGGCTTCCTCCGCTTCCTTCTTTTCCTTCTTCGACTGCATCTCAAACACACCGAGAGGCATACCAGTTTTCTTGGACAGCACGATCTGCGACTTGCTACGCGCAGCGGCCGCCAACGCCTCCTCCTCCAGCGTCGAGAGCACCTGCTTCTTCTTCTTCTTCTTCTTGAGCAAGCCATCCTCACGGATGAGCGTCGGGTGGTTGTCCATGTTCGAGTACGTGCTCACGATCGTCTCGCAATCCCACTGCTCTTCCTCACGTGGCGCCAAATAGGTATTCCGTTCAAACATCGTGCGAAGCTGTTCCTCGGTCTCCTGCTGCTCCTGCTCGACTAATGCTGGATCGAAGTCCTCCTCTTCGGTCTCATCCTCCTCCGCGAGACGCTCCCGCTCACACTCTTCAATGATCTCCTTCAGACGATTGCCCGTGCGCAGAGGGTTGCCGAGCTTGCCTTCCTCGTCCAGCAGCTCCTGACGCACCTGGACGAAGTCCTCGACAATAGACTGGAGCAGCTCGCCCTCCAGCTCAACCTCGCCACGCGTCTCTGGATCGTCCTCCTCGAGTTCACCGAGCTGGTCATCGTCGTACTCCTCTGCCATCATCTTCTCGAACGCCTCGTCCAGGAGACGCTGACGCTCTGAGCGGTCGACGCCGTTATACGCGTCCAAATCCATATCTTCCTCCTCGCTCTCGAACTCCTCATCGTCATCGTCGTCCTCCTCATCTTCGTCATCCGTCAAATCGCCACGGAACTTTGGGACGCCACTGGCCGCAGCCATCAGTTTGGCGATGTGGGCATCGTAGTCAAAGCCATCGACCTCATCAGCGTCTGGGTCCTCGGTAGCCGCCTGCATGACGAAATCGTCGTCGATCTCTTCAAACGCTTCGTTGTTGACCAGCGCCTCACGTAAATCTTCGTCCATGGTCTCGGTCGTGAGTGTGATGGCTTCCAAAAGGCGGTCCTGCTCGTCGACACTGGGCAGCACATCTTCCGGGAGCGCCACAGGGCGAGCCAAGTCCATTTGGCTCGCAAAATCACCCTGCGCCGAGTAGAACCGGCCCTGGCCCATCTCTTTCATGTGCTGCGTGTAGTCGTAGCCGTCACGCACCATGCCGTTCTCATCGACCAAATCTTCCGCCACGATGCCACCGAAACGCACTTTACGCGTCGGGAACGCCGCGGTCTTGGCCTTCGCCTTGGTCGCAGGCTTCTTTTTCTTAGCCGCTTCCATGGCTGCGTCAAAGGACTTGGGCGCCTGGCCGTCCGACCGTGGCGAGTCCACGAGAGCCGGCATGTCGTCGTCGCTCTCGTCCTCCTCTTCCTCTTCCTCGTCGTACTCGTCACTAAACTCGTCGTCCGACGCGATCTCGACCTGGCGCTTGGATGACAGCAGCACGTACTTGGACGCGTCCGGGTCGTTCACCTTCGGGTCGCGCTGGCTTCGGTGCACGACGTGGAAGTGCTGCGCATTCTTCTTGTTGATAAACTGCTTCTTCTTCACCTATTCAGACCGGAAACACGCGAGCATGGAGAGTCAGCACGGCGCCACATCATGCACAAACGCCTAGTGATGTATAGCACGCACCATGGCTGCAGAATGCGGGAGATCGAGCGCGTGTGCGTCGCTTCGAGCTTGTTCTCTTCAGTTGAGACCGTGAGGCGTGACAGGCAGTTGGCTGCGAGAAATGATTGGCGCAGTCGAGGAGCTACATTCGCGTGACACCCATTTCTGAGGAGACTCAGATACTGAGACTGACTCGAACGACATTCACGCAACATTCAAAGTGTAGCCATGAGTGGCATGCTCACACGTCGCAGGTTGAGCTCAAGGCAAGAGTTTGAGCGTTCAGCTTTTCCGCTGAGCAGGGCATGACCGTCATAAGACAAGGTAAGATGGAGTTGAGAATGGCCGCAGAGCGACGGTCAGCGCTTGGCGACGGGGAAGAGCGGATCGTTGAGAAAGGCACGAGAGGATGAGACCGTCGGAGTGAAGCGTATAATTCATGAATCCAGTGGAGCTGTACAGATCTTGGAGTGCAAATATCGAGCTCCCTACTGTACGCCAACTTGAATGGCCCCAGCTTCTGCTTTATCGTCTAGTCCGTGCGAGCCACGCCAAGCGTGCCTTTCGACGTGTATAACTTATATTCGACCACTTCCTCAAAAATCCTGTGCATGTTCTTCGTTTGATTCACACTTCAAGTGTTCAGCCTGCTTGAGATGTACTACAGTTTGTTCGCGGTCTAAGCCACCCAATAAAAGGAATAAACCGCATAAACACTGATCAAAGAGTTGTTTTACCGACTAGAACTGACACGTAATTATCGATACCCTACTGAACGAGATGATGGGTGGGGATGGCTTAGACCGCGAACAAACTGTATTTACTGTAGAACGCAATGCTGCCAACCGCATGTTGCGTTTGAAATCAGCCAACCCTGATCTCACACCATCTTTGTTCTATCCAAACATGGCGCAAACACGCGGGGTTCGTGATTTGTAGGCACTGTGCTGTTCTGGTGCACGCTATTCTGGTGTTGAGAAGCTCGCTGTTGCCACTTTCAAATTGCCCGCACCCGAGACTCAACTCAAGACAACCACGCGCGCTGAGGACCGGAAGTTGTATCATGAAGTGTGTCGCGCTGTTTTCGATGATCACCGCCACACTAGGCGTTGCCTCCGCCGCTGATTGCAGTCTCGTGGACTTCGCGGGCATAGCGGCGGGACCACTAGCCGAAGCATGCAACGCAGCGTCCCAGTACTTATTGCTCTCAGCGACTTCTCCTACGGCAGCACAGTTGGCGGTTATGTGCAACAATGCGAACTGCGCTGGCATGATGCTGGCGCTCGACGCAAAATTCCCAACCGAGTGCACGCTCACTCTCAGCACCAAGTTTCCTTTGTTGCGAGCAACCACCATCAACAAGTTCCGCTCGACGTGCGCCGTCCCAGCGGCATCCGGCAGCTCATGCGGAAGCGACCAAGTCGGGCCCAAGGCTTGTCCGGCCGGCGAGTACTGTCAGCCGTGGAACCCGTCGTACTACCAGTGTCGCCGCCTTGGCGCGTGGTGCGGCACGCAGCAAGTCGGTGTGGACTTCTACGGAGACGACCTCGCCAAGTATCAGCTGCTACTGCCTGAAGATTGCTGCAACATGTGCGCATCGACGTCCGGCTGCAGGGGCTACACATTCGTCAACTACAACGCGGACGGCAAGGCGTACTGCTACTTGAAGAAGGGTGCTGGCACACGGGCCAACAAGGTCGGAGTCGTCTCCGCTGTGATGCGCTAGTTCGGTTGTTGTTGGCGATCGTATGGATGCGTAAATAGCCAAAACTTCGACTTGGGCAGGATCGGATTCAGAGCTTCTTTGGGGGGATCGCCGTGTGACACAAAGCATGCGTACGAGAGTGAGATCACATGAGGAAAGACTCGCACACCACAATTTTTGTCTGCACACTCTAGTACTGTCCATCCGTGACGTTGTTTTCACCTGAGATCTCGCTCTAAGGCCAGCAAGATAGCAACACCCCTTCAACCAACAACATCACGACC